>ML103175.1:0-35866 GCA_003697995.1 Taxidea taxus jeffersonii
GGGAGACCGCCCCCTCCTGTGGCAGATGGGCAGCGGGGACCAGGGCATCTGGGGTCAAAGGTCTGGCTGCTTCCAGAGGGCCCGGGGAGGGTGTGTTAGCCAGAGTTCGGCCGGTCATGCGGCCCAGAGCCCCTGAGTCCCTCCAGGCCACGGCTCACTGCCGACTTACCACCAGCCTTGTCCCCGCGGCGGCTGCTGGCCCTTGCTCTACCAACGCCCTTGTGCCTTGTCCACTGCAAGGCAGAGAGGTTTTGGACACAGGATAGGAGGAAAGGCCGCGGTCCAGGTGTGGGGCATGCTTCTCCTGCAGGTGCTCCACATCTGGCGGCATGTGGCCCGCCGTAGTGTCCGGGCCCCTCTGGGATATCCGGTACTGTGCAGGAAGTTGACTCTGATGACATTGCCTGGGCCAGAGCGTCTTTCCTTTATGCCCTGGCTACCATTGAGTTTTATATTGGTGTGTGACAGTGATCAAAGTGTTGCGTCACATGTCCCCAGGAGGAAGCTCTTGGCAGAGACCACGGCAGCTAGAACCGTGTCCCAGGAAAGACTCAGCGAATCAACCCTGGGATGGGAAGCTGGAGGAACCTCTGTCACAGGGCCACCTCTGCCTGTGCCAAAGACTCACAGTGTGGAAGGTTTTGGTTCCCGGGTGGTCGTAGTTCCTGACTTTGGTGTGCCTTTGCGTTTCCTCGTGGTTGGTGTTCTAGCGCCTGGGCACCCTGGTTGAACCCCAGGTAGGTTCAGCGGGGCATGTTAAATCTGGAGGGTGACACCCTTTGCAAACACCTTGTGCTGGCATGGGAGTGAATGCGTCGGTAGAGGCTTCTTAAGGGTTGTGACCAGCTTCGGGCTGATTCTCAGAAGTCTGTGTTGCCAGTTCGCCTGTAGTAGGTACCAGTGGGAGAATCCCGGTACGACCAGATCGTGAGAAAGATTCTCAGACTAGGGGCAGGGGAGGCTGTGGGATGTTTGAACCTGCCCACAAGGGCAGGTCACATGTCATTCCGGATTGGCCTGCATTTGGGACAGTTTTAGGGACCCTGTGTGTGCCCGTAGATGGGTAGGTCCTGTGGCTGTCCAGGCAGTGCTCCTGGCCAGAGGCTCATCCTCCTGTGGCACTGAAAACCTGGGGCATGGGGCCCCAAACCTTGGGCAGAATCGAGCCACATCTCCGGGCCCCAGAGTGGCTGGCTGTGCTCGCTTCTGTATGTGCCAATCGTTGGCGGGTGCTTCGGTGTGTGTCGTGTAAGTACGTGGTCACCGCCTCCATGGGTCTTGTTTCTGTGCCCGCCGGAACAAGGGGTAAGTGACCTCCTGCGGGATGGGTTTGTGCTTGGCCCCTCAGGAAATGGGGTATCTTGAGGCCGGGGTGGGTTTTCTTTATGGAGGAAGGGAGGGGATCGACCATGGCAGAGAGTACAGCAGCATTGTCACCCGCCTGTAGGAGGCTACCCCATGCTCATTGCTCCTGGAGTGATTGCTCTGGAGCCAAGGGGAGTTCCCTTGGCTTGGCTTGCCAATGCTGCTTCGTGTCACTGGGGTGTGCACCTCATTCTTGGTCCGAGTATGAGCTGGTTGCGTCACGGGTCCCCCCGTGGGGGGGTGGCTGGTTGGGGAGGTGCTCCTGCCAGGGTACTACACCGCAGGGGAGGACAAGGTCGCACGGATGCCCCTGGTAGTCACTGGAGATGCACCGCACACAGACCCTGTGCACACTCATGTAGGAGACTGGTGTTGCGGTGCGTGGTCCAGGAATTCATTTCCATTAGAGGACCTAGTGTGGGGGCTATCCCATGTCTCAATCCCCTCTACCTGCCCCTCCCCCTCACCACTCTCTTACCTTCCTGCCACCCTTCCCTTCATTCCACCACCCCTGGCCCCTTGGCTACATGCTTGGAGGCCTACAAATTTAGGCATTGGTCCTCAGGCAGGGGACCAGCCCCCCGCCCATCGTAAGGAGAGGTAGAGCAGAGTGTCACCACTGTGTGGCAGTGGCGTGGAACCCCGCAGAGGTTTCCGCCAAGCTGAGATGTTCTTGTCACTTCTCCCTTTGTCCCAGGTGCTGTTGGCTGGATATGGGTGTTGGTAGCCATCGGTGAGTCTCATTTGCCTGATCCTTGATCCATGGCTTGCATGGCCAGGATGGCTCTTTAGAGCCAGAGTGTGTGGTTTGCAGTTATCTGAGGGTAGCCTGTGTCTGTGGTAAGTTGCTCGCCCCTGTCACCTCTTGCACTGGTCATTCCTGAGGCCTCCTTGACCAAGTATGGCTCCCCTGGCCAAGCTATGGCCTAGCCATTTGTTTTCATGAGGGCCGACGTTCCTGAACTCAGTGGTTGTTCCAGGCTGGAGCCCAGCCTTTTTAATGCTCTGTGTCCTTAGATATTCTCAGATTGGTGATGACTCCTTAAAATGTGTTCCTTGGAAATCTGAACAAAATGAGTGGCAGTCTCTACTGTTGTCCTTTTCGGAACTGAGGTCCAGAACATGGTTCCCCACCAGGAACTCAGTGTGAGGCACCCAGGCCTCCTGAGAGCATTGTCACTAACTCAGAGTGCTTGGCACACAGATATCACTCCTCTGGCCGGGGAACTGCTCCGTGGCAGAAGACCTGTCCCCTCTGGTAGTGGATGGCCAGTGGGGACCCGGGCAGTATGGGGTCAATGGTCTGGCCACTTTCAGAGAGCCCAGGGAGGGTATGTGTGTTAGCGGTTTGCCCACCATGCAACTGGAACCCCTCAGGGTCTCCCTGCCATCCTCTATGCCACCACCACCGCGGTCTTGGCTGTGGTCCCTGGCCCCTGCCCCTCCCTTGCCCTTTTGCCTTGTCCTCTCCAGGGCTGAGAGGTTTTGGATACAGGATTGGAGGAGGGCTCCGGGCCAGGCATGGGGCATGCTTCCTCCTTAGCTGCTTTGTGTCAGAGTTCACATGGCCCACCATGCTTGCTGGGCAAGATCAAAGGGCTCCAGGACTGGGCAAGATCAGTGACTCTGATCGCATCACCTGGGAGAGAGCGTCCACCCTGTAGACTTTGGCTAGTGTGTAGGTTTACAGAGAGGTGGGAGGGAGGTCACAGGGCTGTGGCACATGGGGGCCCCGAGGAAACCCTGGGTAGAGACCGAGGCAGGTAGAACCATTGTCCCAAGAACAACGTGGCCTTGTGACATCAGGGTATGTGTCTTGTGGATCCCCTATGCTTGGGTTTTGGACAGGGGCCTGTAAGACTACCCAAGGCTAGGGATGGGGCAGGCTTCTTCAGCTGTTGAGTGGCAGAGAACACGTGGTATGCTGTTATGTTTCCTTGTGGTTGTCTAGTATACTTAGTGTCATTTGGGTCTTGATCTTTTTGCTCTTCTGTCTACAGTGCTTGGGATATACCATCTTTTTAGAGTGTGTTTCTTTGTCTCTTCTTTCATTTTCCCCTTTAAATGTGTATCTTCTTTTTTTGAGTCTGCCTGTCATCTTCACTTGCTTAGGTAGGATCGCAGTGTAAATTATTTTTTTTTCAACTTTTTACATACTGGTTATGTTATAGTATTTGTGTGATTTTTCTTTCTCTCATCTTCACAGTTTACACCGCAATTTTTTTTCTTTTCATTTTTTTTTTTTTAAAGCTTGGCTTTTTTTTTTTTTTTAAGATTTTTTTTATTTAGTTATTTGTTAGAGAGAGGGAGAGAACAAGCACAGGCAGACAGAGTGACAGGCAGAGGCACAGGGAGAAACAGGCTCCCTGCCAAGCAAGGAGCCTGATGTGGGGCTCGACCCCAGGACGCTGGGATCATGACCTGAGCCGAAGGCAGCTGCTTAACCAACTGAGCCACCCAGGCGTCCCTTGTCTTTTTTTTTTTTTCTTTTCCGTGTTTCCATATATGCTGTTTATTTATTTTAGTTTTTAGAAATCATGAATTTTTTAGTGACTTAGACTTGTTTTTGTTTCATTTTGCATTTCTCCTTAAGATACTTTTATTTTGTGTGTGTTTCAGCTTTTTTTTATCATATTTTGATCTCCAGTAATTATAACTGTGAATCTTTACTCAAATGATTAACTTTTATGAAATATTTATTTTCCTAAATATCTTGGTGTTGATATTTCCCAGTCCTTTTTGGATTTGTTTTTTCCAGTGGAGTATACCACACTGTGTTTGTCATATTAACTGTGGTTTTAAATATTTTTTTGTACAGTTCAGGTAGCCATGTTCCTTCAATTGCTAGTGTTCTTGCAGGGCCAGTTTTGATGATGACAATCTCATGGTTTTGTGGTCTTGTTTTTTTCAAGTGTAGTTGTTTTGAATGTTACCTGAGGCTCTCTGTCCACATTTTATCAAATTTGGTTTTGGAACAATATATTAAGTAACTTTTTTAGTTTCCATGGAAGGTAGTAGATTTTATTGAAGTCTACCTCTCTCTTTTTTTAAGATTTTATTTATTTAACAGAGAGAGAGAGGGTACACAAGCAGTGGCAGAGGGAGAGGGAGAAGCTGGCCCAACAAGCAGGGAGCCCAATGCGGGGCTTGGTCACAGGACCCCGGGATCACGACTGGAGCCAAAGGCAGACGCTTAACCATTTGAACCACCCAGGTGCCCCTGAAGTGTCTCTTATATTTAGGTCATAAAATGTGTCATGATTCATATTCCCATATGTTAGATATTAATATTCAGATATATGATTACTCATTGTGAATTCAGGAAGCTTTATATAACTAATATATTATAATTTAATTTCACTCATATTTAACTTTCTACATATATACATACCTATCCTTCTATTACTTTCCATAGTCAATTATTTATAAAATGTTAATGGAATTGAACTTTTCTCATTTGTTTTCCAAATATCCTTTTTCTAGTGAAATGTCAGATGAATAATGTTTATTTTTGTTAATGAAATCATATTTTTAGTTTTATATTACCGATGTGGTTTTCTGTTTGACTTTCATTATGTTATCATGTTTCTAATGATGTCATATTGAGAATCTTAATTTATCACATGTTATTTTTGTGAATGCTTTTAGATTAAGTTCTTTTTTCCGAGATTGGATAAAATCCATTGATTCATACTAAGTTCTCTTAATATTTTCCTGTTTTGTCTACATAAATAATGAGCCTATCTTGTGAGAGTTTTATATCATTTTTAAAGTTTCTTTTTTTTTACAATTTCTCTTTGTTGTCTGATGTTAGCTTTATTTTGTTTCTATAGATCTTGTGGTTACAAAATAAATATTTGTCATCACAAATTTTAAATCCTTGTGAGAATACTACATCGTGATTTTTAATATTTTTTTGGCATCTGCTAATTTTCTTTTCTCTTTCTATTTGTACTGTGAGGCATTATAATCTATTCATGCTCTCTCTTTTTTTAAGGTTTTATTTATTTATTTGATAGATATCACACAAGTAGGCAGAGAAGCAGGCAGAGAGGGGAGGGGAGAAGCAGGCTCCCTGCCAAGCAGAGAGCCCTATGCGGGACTTGATCCCAGGACGCTGGGATCATGACCCGAGCCGAAGGCAGGCTTAACCCACTGAGCCACCCAGGCGTCCCTATTCATGCTCTCTTTTTAAAAATTTCCAGTATTTTTGCTCTTTTCTTCTTAAAATATTTAAAAATATCTTAGTAATTTAATTTATATAGTTAAATTTAATTGTATATATGCAGTGAATTTTACTGTCTTTTGCTTGGTTGACAAATGTATGATATGCATTTTTTACTATAGTTCAAGGTTGACAGAAATGGGTTTCATATGTTTATCCTTTGATGTATTATATAAAGGAGCTCTTCATGTATAGTTCTGCCAAAATATCTTCAAATGCCAATGGAAATTCTCACATCAGTAAGCAGTTTGTCTTGAAAACACACATTTCTCTCAGGGCATTGTGGCACTTAAGTGACAATGAGACTCTGGCTCTTCTATTCAGCCAGATTAGATCTGAGTCATCAGTGATTCTGGCTTCCATGATCAAGTTAGTATGGATCAGTGTCTCCTAGTGTAACAGAGTCCTGGATGCTCAGTGTCTAGCATGTACCTCATTCTGATGGTTGCTTTTATAAATGTTCCCGGATAAATGATGACTCCACAGATGGATCTTGTTGAAATATGAACACAATGAGTAACAAAAATAACTTCTATAAGTGAGGTCCAACCCATGGATCATGCTGAACAAAAACATGGAGGGAAATTCAGTTTGGTCTGCAAGTGTTTAAAAAAAAAGTACTGTGGTATTTGAAAAATAACATGCTGGCATGTGCTAGAGGAAATGAACTGTAGAAAGGACTTTAAAACCAATTGCAGAAGGTTACTACAACTTCTGGCTGCCAGTATCTACAAGTCTACAAGATAAGTATCTATATGTTATAAATAGATCCTGTGGGATCACCACTTAAATGATAAGTTCTGTGAGAAATATTTGTGACTACCTTTGATTTATTTACATGTTTGAGCTGCTGGAATCTTCTGAGTCATGATCAGTGTCTCTAGTGTGACTAGATTATTAAAATCCAAAGATACTATTAAATTTTATTTATCTTTTTCTATTAAGTGGAACAATTGTATTTAAATTGAAAAGTACAATCTCTATGTACAATCTTCATGTTTTAATTTGCTTGTCATCCCAGTCACTAGGGATGATTGGAACAGTTGTTTACACATGTTTTCTTTTTTTCTATAACCTGAGCAAGAAATTTCATATACGTTCAAGTGATGGCTTCAACTACATGCTAGATTAAACATTTTTAGATGTGAAATGATTATGTTTAAAATTATTGGATTCTTAGATGAATTTCAATGGCCACTTTCATATATCATCAATGGGTTTCTATTGTGTTTAGAGAGACACCTTAGTTATAATACATGATTTTGCATGAGTGTGCTGGGAAATTTTTGAGAAAAATATCTTAGAAGCAATTATTTCCATACTACCTTGATCAAAATTTGAGCATAGTCATTCTTGCCATCAGATGGTCCAATGACTATCCATTAGGAATTCTTATAAGTTTTTATACTAAATATTCCACTAGGAAAATTTGTTTTGCAACTTCATTATTTTCCTATGTAATTTTTAGACTGAGTGTAGTATTAGAATTCCATGGACTTTCATCACTGCACCAATGAAGTGCTTATTTTGAAATGCTCCCTTATCTGGAAAGGAAACAAAAAATTGACCCCTGATATAACACACAGTTTATAGTAAATTTATGTATCTCTCTTATTATTTTTTAGATAATCAAAATTTTAATTGAGTTAGTGGATAGTTAATACAAACTATAATATTAGCATTAATAATCCATTGGGTTATATGAAGCTTCAGTCTCTCTTATTTTTCATATTTTATTCTTTCTCCTACTTCAAATAATCAGAAACTTCCTAGAGGAATAATAAATTAGTATATTATTACATAAAGGTACTTAGTAAGTCCTGTCTCTTGCCATTTTGGCAGATGGTTATATATACCTTTTATCTTTTTGCATTTATAATTTTACCACAGGCAAGTGTGGACCAAAAACTGGTTTTCATATAGATGGGTTTGTTCCTTCTCCTTGATGTATGATATGAAGAAAAGTATTGGGAATACTTCTGCCTCCCATCCTTAAGGGCCATTGGGAATTCTAACATCAGTAAGCATTTTGTCCTGAAAGTGCTGACATCCCTCTTAGTGAATCATAACACTCCAATAAGACTGGCTATGCTAGTCAGCTGTGGGGCTGGGTCAGCATTTCCCAGGTTGATAGGATTCTGATTGCTCTAGTATCTGTCACATCTCTCATTCTAAATATCTATTTTATAAATATTCCTCTATCAGTAAAATCTTCAAAAATGGGTCTTGTAGAAATCTGAACAAAATGATTAACAAATCACTTCTATAAGCTGAGCTCCATGATAGGGACCATGCAAGGCATAAAATCTGGAGAATTCAGTTGATGAGGTAGTAATACCAACAGGGTATTTGAAAGCTAACCTGAATGCATAAATTAAGGGAAAGTAATTATATAGTTGTCTACAAATATCTAATTGTTGGTGAAAATGGCAACATTTTATTTGCTTCATGGGTAGCATCCATGTACTCATAGTAAACGGACCATGGATAACCAACTCATGAATAATGAACCTAGTGGAAAATGGCTGTATGTACCCTTAAGTCATTCATGCTATTTTCTTAGATGACTCAATCTTCTGAATGAGGAGCAGTCTATTGAGATCTATTAGAGAAACTATTTGAAAGAACTTATGAGTCTTATCTGTCCTTTATCTCAAGTAGACAAAGGAATGGTAATTTTAGTTGTTTTTATTCCTGTGAATGTTTTAGAATGTATTTTAATTAGATTGGTGATATAGTCATGGGAAGTGGAATAGCTTTTTTCTTTCTTCTTCTTATCATCCAAGGGGCAATTTTCTAGATGTTAGAGTAAAGGGTTCAGGCAGATAGTACATGAAACATTTTTTTTAAATAAAATAAATAAATTTCTCATTCTTGGTATTCAAGATATATTTCACTGGCTGATATTTCTTCAGCCAATTTTATAAGTGTTTAAAGGTGGATTATAGTCATAATGGATGACACTAAGGAGGATAATTGGGGAAATTTTGACACCAGTGTCTTCTAAATAAAATATGACTTTCTATGCTACTCTGTTTCAAGGAGTGAGTATAATTTTCTTGTCAGGTAGTTTGTCTCATGCATAGCTATATGTTTAATTCCTTGGAACCTGTTAATTATAGATATTTAATTAGGAAGGTTTTCTTTTCAGTGCTTCTCCAAGCATTATTGTTTGGAAATTACATTGAAATTGCCTGAAATTGTTCCTTCCGCACCACTGGAAGTGTTGATGTTGTTACTTTTACAAATATCCCTTTCTAGAAATGACCAGAATACTGATTTCCAAAAATAACATTACAACTTTTAATAAATTTATTTTTCATGAATCACTAATTTATTTTTTAAAGTTTTATTTAAATTCCAGTTAGTTAACATACAGTGTAATATCAGTTTCAGGTGTACAATATAGTGATTCAGCAGTTTCATACAACACCTGTTGCTTATCACAGCAAGTGTGCTCCTTTTTTTAACTAGTTAATAATTGGTTTTGCAAAAGTTCTGTGAAACTAACCAGGATGAGGTTTAATAATTTGTGGAGTCATCTGGGGCTTCTGTCTTGCTTATTTCTAGGAAAAATATCAGAAAAGAATTCTAGTAGAGTAGCAAACTTGTATGTTTTATATGCAGGTAAATAAGGAACCATTCAGTCTTTTCCATGGTAGACAAATGGACATGTATTCTTCTCATATTTTCTTATTTTTACTCTATTTTCACAGGCCAATGGAAACTAAAATCTTGGTTTATTATGAATAAAAAATTATCCCTTCCTCTTGAAATATGAAAAAGAAGAAAATATTGGGAATAATCATCCCATCTCATCCTCAAGAGCCAGTCGGAATTCTACTGCCAGTAAGCATTTTGTCCTTAAGATACTGACATTTCTCTTAAGACACTATAACACTTCTATTACAGTAAGACTCTCGCTGTGCTAGTCAGCCATGAGGCCAGATCATTAACTCTGATGACTCGTCTCCATGAATAAAAACTATGGTTTAGTATGTCCCAGGGTGAAGTAATCAGGTACTCAGTGTCTTCCACATATGTCAGGAACAAGATTTATTTTTTTATTTTTATTTTTTTGTTAAGATTTTATTTATTTATTTGTCAGAGAGAGTGGGAGCGAGCACAGGCAGACAGAGTGGCAGGCAGAGGCAGAGGGAGAAGCAGGCTCCATGCTGAGCAAGGAGCCCGATGTGGGACTCAATCCCAGGACCTTGGATCATGACCTGAGCCGAAGGCAGCCGTTTAACCAACTGAGCCACCCAGGCGTCCCAGGATCAAGATTTTTTTAAAAGAAATGTGTCTGGATCTTTGATTCTCATTGAAGTCCAAACAAAATTAGTGACAAAGTTGCTTCTATGAACTGAGGTCCAGCACAAGAGATCATGCTAGGCAAAAATGTGGAGGGAGGTTCAGTTTGGTTAGCTGGTATGAGTAATAGGGACTATAGTAATTGAATTCTACCCTGATTGCATATATTAACATTACTGAATTATACAAGGATCTTTCAATTTCTAATTTAGGAACGACATGGCAACTCTTTGAGTGCTGGGCTGGCAGTCTCCATACATTCGTAGTAACCAGACCCTAGAGAACCAACATGTGAGGAGACAGACAAGTAGTAAATGATTATGCCTACCTTTGAGCCATTCACACATTTCTCTTACAAGCCAAAATCTTTAGAGTGAAGAGCAATTGACAGATCGACTAGGTAATCAAGGTAAAGGATATGAGTCTTTACTTATTTATCTCTTAAGTAAAAGAAATACGGAAGTTGAAGAGTAGTTTCTATTTGTTAAAACATTTTAATTTCCTTGCTGATAAGGTCACAGAATTAGATTATTCTTTTTCTCCCTGTCTCCCAATCAGAAATGTTCTAGACATTTGATCTGTGGACTCAAGTAGATGCTGCACTAAACATTTTTAATTATAAAATGTTTGCATTTTCAATCTTGGTGTTTTGGGTAGATTTTATTGCCTAATATTCATATTTTGTTAGTGAGTTTCATATTTAGTGTTGAAAGGGAGATCCTAGTTTTAATGGCCAATGCTGATGGGGGCCATTTGGGGAAACTTTGGAACCAAGGTCTTGTGACCTTCAACACTGCCCTGCTTCAGTTAGTGAACATATTTTTTCTTGTTATTTAGAGAGTCAGGTGAATAGATATGGTTTATTTTTTTATAACTTGTTGCTAGTAAACTTTCAATTATAGTGGTTTTGTTTGTCAACTTTCCTAATTTCCCAGTATATTTTGTAGATTATAAGTGATAATTGAAATTGGTGATAAAATTCCTACCACTGCTCCAATGAACTGCTGTTTTTGTCATTATTACTAGTTCTCTTCTATGAAAATAAGCAAAACAGTGTACTCCAGAGTAACTTTACAATTTTTAATTAAATTTCATGTTTATTATAATTTAGGTTATTTCTTATTTATTGTTGGCAAACAAGATTACACATAATTTTGAAGAGTCTTAATCCAAACAATGTGAAGCCTATTTTTTCTGGGTTATCTGAGGCTTCTGTGTATATTTCCCCTAGGATTTATATGCTTTCTCTTTTAAATTACATCAGAAGGGCCTACTTGAAAAATAGTATTATGATATAGTTATGCATAGTAAACCTCTTGTGTTGTGAATGATACCAATGGACATGTATACTTCTCATTTTTCCATAATTTTATCCTATGCTAACCTCAGCATGGATATAGTTTCATATAAAAGCTTTTGTTTCTTCTCTTTGAGACATGGAATGAAGGAAAGTTTTGGGAGGAATTCTGTATCCTATCCTCAAGGGCCAGTGGGAATTTTCATGCTGGTAAGCATTTTTTCCCTGAAAGTACTGTCATTCCTCTCAGAGAATTATAACCTCTATGGATACAATTTTGGCTAAGCTCGTCAATCATGAGGCTAGATCCTTGACTGTAGTGGCAAGTCTCCACAACTGAATAGTATGGTTCAGTGTGTCCTAGGGAAGCAGAATCCTGAGTGTTCAGTGTCTGCCATATATCTCAGGATTAAAATCACTTTTTCAAATGTGCTTAGATGAATGATGGCTTCACAAATGGTTTTTGTTGAAATCTGAGTAAAATGAGTGACAAAAATCACTCCTATAAGCTGAGGTCCAGCACAGGGAGCATGGTACTAGGCAAAAATTGTGAAAGAGAATTCAATTTGGTCAGCAAGTGGTACCAAATAAAAAGGACTATGGCACTGGAAAACTAGCATACTATCAAATGCTAGAGGAAATGAATGGTACATAAATAACCACTGTGGAATCACATAGCAACTCTGAGTACTTGCCTGATAGCCTTCATACATCCACAGTAAGCAGTGTATGGAAAGCCAGCACATGAGTAGTGAACACTGGGAAATGGCTGTGTCTAGTCTTGAGCCCTTTCCACCATTTTCTCAGTCACAGTCATTTGTGAGAATCAACGTATTTAGGTCTTATTAGATTGTTAGTCAGAAATAAATTATTCATTTTTTGCTTGCCATTTATCTCTTAAATATAAGAAGTATGAGAAAGTTGAAGAGTAAGCAGATGATGTTTATTGGATGATCTTACTATGTTTTAATTTGCTTTTAGCCTAGTTTCAAGATTAGAACTTCTTTTTTCTTTTTCTCCTCACTCAGGGAGAAATTTTCTAGATATTTGATGGCAGATTAAATTAGATATTTCACTAAACATTTTAACATGAAAAGATTAAATTTCCAAATCTTGGAATTTTATGTTGACATCATTGCCTAACATTCATATTCCATCAGTGGGTTTATGTGTATAAAGATATGTTATAATTTTAGTGAGTAATGCTTGGGGGGTGGGCTTTGGGTCAGCTTTGAGACCAAAGTTGTAGAAAATTTGATTTTCTATACTACCTTTTTCCTGAGGAAAGCATAATTTTTCTAGTTATATAGATGGTCAAGGGAACATCTTTGATTCTTTAATTATCTATTATCAGTAAACATTCAACTGGAAGACTTTGTTTCACAAATTTTTAAATTTCCTGTGTTTTGTGAAATGTGATTTTTTGAATTGCATAGAATACTCATCACCATAACAAAGAAGTGCTGTTTTTGTCATTTTTATCAGTTCCTTTTCTTTGAGATGGACCAAAATAATGCATTGCAAGGGTAACAACCAATTTTAAATAAGTACACTTTTATGGCTTATTTTTAAAATATTTTTCTGTAGTCAAGTAGATAATTGGTTTTGTGAAGTATCTGTTAATCCAAGCAATGTGAGTTATTAATTATCTGGTGAAATGTGAAATATTTTGTCTCTTTTATTTCCAGGATTTTTATGACTTCTCTCTTTGAATAATAACAGAAACATCCTAGTAAAGTAATATGAATTCATTTGATATGAGGGTATATTATAATCTCTTCTGTATTATGCATGTTTGACATAATGATGTTTGGACATCACATCTTTCCATATTTTACTCTATTTCAACAGGTTGACATGAACTGCTATCTGGATCTCATATGAATTTATTCCTTCTTCTTGAGAGAATTCCATGGGGGGGTGTCCCTGGATGGCTCAGTTATGCATCTGTGTTTGGCACAGGTCATGATCCTGGAATCCCAGGATCGATCATGTCCCACATAAGGCTTCTTGCTCAGTGGGGAATCTGCTTCTTCCCTTCCCTCTGCCCCTCACCATGATTTTCTTTCTCTCGCTCAGTCTCTCTCTGTCAAATAAATAAATACAATCTTTTAAAAAAGAGAATTCCATTAGGAATTCTAACATCAGTAAGCATTTTGTCCTGAAAATACTGGTATTCCTCTTGGGATACTCTAACATTCATATGATAGTAAAATTCTGACTGTACTAATCAGTTGTAAGGCTGTCATTGACTGTGATGACTAGTCTCCATGATTAAATAGTACGGGTCATTGTGTCCCAGGGAGAGAGAATCTAGAGTATCTTAGGATCAATATCCCTTTTATAAATGTGACTGGATCAATGATGAATTCAGAAATGGATTTCACTAAAATCTGAAAAAAAATGAATGACAGAAACAATTCTGTGAGCTGAGGTCTGCCAAAGGACCATATGAGGCAAAAAATATGGATAAAGTTCAGTTAGTAAGGAATTAGCACCAGTCAGGTCTGAAACCTAAACTTATTGCCTACATTAGGAGAAAAGAATTGTACAGAGATCTATAAATATCTGATTTAGAAATGGCATGGTAAGTCTTTGAGTGCTTGGCTGGCAGCATGCATACACTCATAATATTCAGACACTGGGGAACCTTCACATGAGTATTGAGACTGATGTGTCACATTTTTGTCTACCCTTAAGCCATTCATATGATTTCCTTAGATGCTGCAGTCTTGTGAGTGAGGTCCATTGAGGTCAAATAGATAATTCAAAAGATATTATAATTAATTAGTTGCCAATTATTTTTAGATAAAGGAAACATAATAGAAGCTGAACAATGGTTTGTTTTATCGGACTATCAGTGTTTTAATTTGCTTGTTAACCCAGTCACAATAATTCATACAGCATTTTTTTCTTGTCACTCAAAGAGAAATTTTCTGACATTTGAGTGATGGATTCAAGTATATACTGTATTAAATATATATTTTTTAGAAGAGAGGGGGTGGGGGTGGGCTAGCCAGGTGATGGGTATTAAGGAGGGCACATGTTGTGATGAGCACTGGGTGTTATACACAACTAATGAATGGTTGAACATAACATCAAAAACTAATATTGTACTATATGTTGGCTAACTGAACAAAATAAAAAAATAAATATTTGTAACTGTGAAATTATTGCCAGTTATTTCCAAATATTGGAATTTTATTGGTTAATATTGATATTCCTTCAGTCTGTTTTCTTCTGCTTAAAGGAAGATCCTTAGAGAAACTTTGACTAGGTCTTAAAACAAATTACTTTCTATACCATTCTATTCCATGGAACAGGGTACCTTTTATTCTTGTCATATAAGTGGTCATTGAATGTATATAATTAATTGCTTATAAGCTCTTGTCAATAAACTTTGAATTTGAAACTTTTTCTTCCTTAGCTCCTCTGATTGTCCCTGTGGTTTGTAGGTTGGAAGTAAGATGGCAGTTGGATGGAATTCTTGCCACTTCACCAAAGAATACCTGATTTTGTCACTTTTACCATCTCCCTTATCTGAGAAGAAACAATGATGCACTCTCAAGGTAATACCTAAATTTTTATGAACTTTTTCCTGGGTTATTTTTATTATTTGTTTAAGTGATCAAGAATTAATTAATGTTGTATAGAGTCTGTCAATTTAAACACTGTTAGGCTTTAATAATCTAGTGATTCTTCAAGACTTTTGTTTATTTTTTTCCAAAATTTTTGCAGTCTCTTGGTCTTTCCATTAATGCCTCATAATTCCTGTTAGGCACAGAAATGATGGCAAGGTCATTTCTCACCAGTGTGGCAGTGTTTGTACGAAAAAGTGTGCTTACCCAAATGCCATTAGTACTTAGCAGTGTATCTTTGTGAGCACCACACTAAAAATAGAATGAGGAGTATTTTAATTAAGAGGGTTCAGTGTCTGAGTTTTCTGTATACTATGAACTCCTCTAGTCATGTGTCATATGTATTGTGCCTGTGTGAGCCCTGCATGCATTGTTGTGACCACACTGTGGAATTAGATGTAGCCTAACCCTATGTGTCCTCTGCAAATTGTCATGTTCCTGAGCTCAAGCAGATTAAGTACTGTAAGTAATTTTTAAACAACTGCCCTTTAATTTCCCTATAATGGCTTTTTGTGATTTCCTCCTCTCCAAATAACTGGATCATCTTTGAGGATAAAATAATTCTGAGGTTGAGTTACTGGAAATATATGTGCATTGTTGTGATTGAAATTTTCACCAGACCAACATTTTCCAGGAACTTTAAGCATACTCAGTACTCTGGTTGCTCATTTAATTTGTATGGACAAAATTGTTGGACAATTTTTGGACAAATGTTGGACAAAATTTGCTCTGATGGAGGCCAGAAATTAACACAATTAATATATTTTTGGAATATCATTGGAAACATCTTAGGAGAGCAGTATATTAGCTTATTCGATAAGAGGCACATTATTGAACCCTCCTATCTTGTACCTCTGGCAGACTAATGAACATATTTATTTCTCATCTTTCTACATATTTACTCTATTCCCACAAGCTAATGAGGATAAAGCTCAGGTTTCACACAAAAATGTTTTTCCTTACCCTTGAGATATGACACCATCCTCAAGGGCCAGTAGAAATGCTCAATAATTTTTAGTTAGCATTTGTCCCTAAAATATTTATCTTTCTTTTAGGGAGTTTGTAATACTCCAGTTATCATAAGGTACTCTATGATAGTCAGCTAGAAAACATGAATCATTAATGTTGGGGCTGCTCCATGACTGAATAGGGACTGTTTCCCAGAGAAATGAACTTCAAAGTGCTCAGTTTCTTTAATTTTCTGAGGTACACAATATCCTATTTTAGGAACTTGTATGTATCAGTGATGACTATAATTGATGTCATTGAAAAATCTGAACAAAATAAATTACACAATTGTTTCTGTGAAACTGAGGTCCATCACAGATATCCATTGTAGAGAAAATATGTACAAGAGGGAGATCTGTGTTTTCATTTGTGTGGTACCAGCAATAACTGCAGTATTAGAAAACCAAGGTGCTAGTTTTTTTAAAAAAAAAGATTTTATTTATTTATTTGACAGAGAGAGATGTGAGAGAGGGAATGCAAGCAGGGAGAGTGGGAGAAGGAGAAGCAGGCTTCCCACTGGGCTGTGAGCCTGATACGAGGCCTGATTCTAGGGCCCTGGGATCATGACCTGAGCCAAAGGCAGACACTTAATGCCTAAGCCACCCAGGTGTCCTATAAGCTGCTGAATTCTTAAGATGGTGAAGCAGTAGGGGGGTTCTAGGCTTGCCTCATTATTCAAACACAGCTAGATAGATATCAGTCATTCTGAATACCCAATAAATTCATCTGAGGACTGAGAATGAACTGCATATAGAGAGGGAGAAAAATGGCCACATTGTGGAAGGTAGGAGCTGTGGAGAGTTGATTTGGGGGAGAAAAGAATTGCAGGTGCTGCAGAAGTGATGGAGCCCTGATCACAGAGAAAGGGGAGAGAGAGAGAGAAAGAGAGGAAGAAAGAGTGAGCACAGTATGCAGGGACTTGCACAAGAAAAACTCTTCCCCAAAACAATTTACTGAGAAAAGGAGAGGGGCTGACTGTCACAAGATTTTACAAGCAGTGGAGCTGAAAGTATGAAGTTTGAGAAGTCTATGCTATCACCAGGGTCATGCCTGACAGGCTTAGGAGTGCTCCTGTGGGGAAGGAGGGCAGAAGCCCAAGAGGAGACAGCATCTATGGATCCCCTAGGTCAGACCAAAAGAGGCAGTGCATTTGGGAAATACAGCCCTCTCTTGGGACAAAAAAGAAGGCAGGTGTGATTAAGCAGAGCTTTAATTAGCATATCAGCGAGGCATCTGCTGAAGGCAGCTAACCTGGAAACCATCTTTTTGCTGTGCTTTACCATTTGCTGGGACAAATGGCACCAGCCACAGCACAGCAAGACTCTAACTCAGAGTATCAGTGTGGGTATGAGTTGTGCTGGGTCCCTAAAATTTGGAGTTTTGAAACCCAGCCATGTGACTGAGATAAAACACAGAAGCACTGTGCTGCCAGATATACAGACAGGGTGAAAGCAGGGTTATAATGGAAACCAGGACACAGGAGGGGAAAGAATTTGCTCTTCTGTGAGGACTCCCTGAATAGCTGCAGGTGTGAATTCCCCTCTCTGGGGACAAGAGAATGGGATGACACCCTTTCTCCCCAAACCTATCAGTACAGACATATTTTAGTGAAAAGCATAGTACCCCCAGTGGAGGCTGGAGCTACTTAAACTAATGCCCATATCACTGTGCCCTGTGGATGCATCTTTTTTTAATTTTAATTTTAATTTTTAATTTTTATTTTATTTTTTAGGGTAAGAGGGGGTGGGGTGAAGGGCAGAAGGAGAAGGAGAGAGAGAATCTTAAGCAGGTGCCACATCTAGTACAGAGCCAAAATAGGGCTTGACCTCATGATCCTGAGATCATGACCTGAGCCAAAAATCAGGAGTCGGTTGTTTAACCAACTAAGCCACCAAGGTGCCCCTGCAGGCAAATCCTTACTAGGTCAAGACTGCCTGAGAATCAGAACAGTAGGTCCCTCCCCCAGAAGACCTGCACAGCACAGTCCCCCGCTACACACACACACACATCAATTCTACTGGTCATGAAGTGATGCAAATCTTCAGCTATAGGCAAAGTAGGATCTAGCCTTTTCTAACAAGCAGATCAAAACATACTTAATTAAAACTCACCACACACTGGACCAGGTCCAAACACACCCTACTGAATTCAACTTCCTGAAGCATAAGACCCTAGACAGAATATGACCGCTTCTTAATATAGCCATTACTTTCAAAAGCAAGAAACATAACAGGTTTCCTTAACACACAGAAAACGGAGTTCTAGGCAAAATGCCAGATGGAGGAATTTATCCCAAAACAAAGAACAAGAAGCAATC
The DNA here is from genome assembly GCA_003697995.1 of Taxidea taxus jeffersonii. Lineage (NCBI taxonomy): Eukaryota > Metazoa > Chordata > Mammalia > Carnivora > Mustelidae > Taxidea > Taxidea taxus. The sequence goes on from ML103175.1 coordinate 18,162, forward strand.
ACAGCCAGTGTCTAATCAAAACTGAAGTAAGTAATATACCTAAATGATAATTTTAAAAAGCAATAATAAGGATTGTAGCTGGGATAGAAAAAACAGAATACTCTAGGAAGTCTTACTGCAGAGATAAAGGAACTAGAAACTAGTCAGGCCAAAATGAAAAATGTTATAACTGAGATACAAAACCAACTGGATATATTGGCAAGGATGGGAGAAGCAGAGAAATTAATCAGTGATATAGAAGATAAAATTATGGGGGGCACCTGGGTGGCTCAGTTGGTTAAGCAGCTGCCTTCGGCTCAGGTCATGATCCTGGAGTCCCGGGATCAAGTCCCACATCGGGCTCCCTGCTCAGCAGGGAGTCTGCTTCTCCCTCTGACCTCTCTCCTCTCATGCTCTCTCTCTCAAATAAATAAATAAAATCTTTAAAAAGAAGAAGAAAAAATTATGGGAAAAAATGAAGCTGAAAGGAAAACAGAAAGAAAAATATTGTATCATGAATGTAGACTTAGGGAACTCGGTAAGTCCATAAAGAATAATAACATTCATATCACAGTAATCAAAGAAGAGGGAAAAAGAGGGGCAGAAGGTTTATTTGAACAAATTATAGCTAAAAACTTCCCTAATCTGGGGACATCCAAATCTAGGAGGCACAGAGAATTCCCATCAAATTCAACAAAAGCCAGCCATCAAGACAAATCACAGTAAAATTGACAAAGTGCACAGAAAAGGAAAGAATCCTGAAAGCAGAAAGGGGAAAAATGTCTTTAACCTACAAGGGAAGACAAATAAGGTTTGCAGCATATCTGTCCACATAAACGTGGCAAACCAGAGAAGAGTGGCATGATATATTCAATGAGCTGAATAGGAAAAATATGGAACCAAGAATACTTTTTCCAGCAAGGCTGACATTCAAGAGATTTTGTGTTTTTTATTTTTTTATTTTTTTAAACCTTTTTTTTTAAAGATTATTTATTTATTTATTTGACAGACAGAGATCACAAGTAGGCAGAGAGTCAGGCAGAGAGAGAGGGGGAAGCAGGCTCCCCGCCGAGCAGAGAGCCCAATGTGGGGCTCCATCCCAGGACCCTGGGATCATGACCTGAGCTGAAGGCAGAGGCTCAACCCACTGAGGCACCCAGGCGCCCTAAGGCTGACATTCAGAATAGAAAGAGAGATAGAGATAGACACCTAGCTATAGAGAATTAAGTGAGGATTGATGGAGGGGAGGCAGGTGGGGAAATGATCTAAGTGGGTATTGGGCATTAAGGAAGACACTTATAATGAGTGCCAAGTCTTACACATAAGTGATGAACCACTGGATTCTCCTCCTGAAACTAGTACTACACTGTGTGTTAACCAACTTGAATTTAAATTAAAACTTAGGAGAAAAAGAAAAAGAAGAAGGAGAGATAGTTTCCCAGGCAAATAAAAACTAAAGTAGTTCCCAGACCAATAAACCAGCCCTGCAAGAAATATTAAAGGGGGCCTTTCAAATGTGAAAGAAAGATCAAAAGCAATAAAGAAAGGAATAGAGAAAATCTCCAGAAACACCAATGTTACAGATAATACAATAGCACTAAATACATGTCTATCACTAATCATACTAAATGTAAATGGACTAAATACTCCAATCAAAAGACATAGAGTATCTGAATGAATAAAAGGATAAGACTCATCTATATATTACTTACAAGAGACTCGCTTTAGACCTAATGAAACCTCCAGATTGAAAGTGAGAGGATAGAGAGCCATCTATCATGCCAATGGACATCAAAAGAAAGCTGGAGAAGCAATACTTACATTAGATAAACTAGGTTTTAAACCAAAGAATGTAATAAGAGATGAAGAAGGGCACTATATCATAATTAAGCGGTATATCCAATGAGAAGTTCTAGCAATTTTAAATATTAGTGCTCCCAATTTAGGAGTAGCCAAATATATAAATCAATTAATAACAAACCTAAAGAAACTCAATGACTTATTACAGTAATACCAGGGGACTGTATCACCCCACTTATAGCAATGGAAAGATCATTTAAGCAGAATACCAACAATGAAGGAGATATACTTAACAGATATATCCAGAACATGTTATCCTAAAGCAGCAGAATATATATTCTTTTCTAGGTCACATGCAACATTCTCCAGAGTAGATCACATACTGGGTCAAGTACAAAAGGATGTATAAGTCCAATAAGATTGAGGTCCTACCATGCATATTTTCAGACCACAATGCTATGAAACTTAAAATCAATCCCCTCCCACACACACATCAAAAATAAAGTTGGAAAGACACAAATAAATGGAGGTTGAAGAATATCCTACTAAAGAATGAATGAGTTAACCAGGAAATTAAAGAAGTAATAAAAAATACATAGAAGCAAATGACAATGAAAACATGATAGTCCAAAATCTTTGGAATTCAGAGGAACATCATATAGCAATACAGGACTACCTGGTGGCTCAGTTGATTGAGCGTCTGCCTTTGGCTCAGGTCATGATCCCAGGGTCCTGGGATTGAGTCCCACATTGAGCTTCTTGCTCAGTGGGGAGCCTGTTTCTCCCTCTGCCTGTTCTGCCTACAGTTCTCTGTGCTTCTACTCTCTCTCTGACAAATAAATAAATGAAATCTTAAACAATCAAACAGACAAAAAAGTCTCAGATATACAACCTAACCTTACAACTCAGGGAACTAGAAGAAGAATAGCAAATAAAACATAGAAGGAAGAAGAAGGAAAATAATAAAGATTAGAGCAGAAGTAAATGGCATAGAAATAAACAAAAAAGCTGTAGAACAGATCAACAAAACTAAGGTCTTGGTCTTTGAAATAATTAACAAAATTGATAAACTCCTAGCCACTTACCAAAAGCAAAGAGAAGGGAACAAAATAAATAAAATCATTACTTTAGGAGTGATCATAACTAACACCAGAGAAATACAAACAATTATAAGAGAATTTTATGAATAACTATATGCCCATAAACTATAGGCAATCTGGAAGAAATGGATAAATTGTTAGAAACATGCTAACTACCAAAACTGAAACAGGAAGGAGTAAAAAAATTGAACAGACCCATAAGCAGCAAAAAATTGAATCATTAATCAAAAATTTCCCAACAAACAAAAAGTACAGGAGCAGATGGTTTCCCAGAGGAATTCTACCAGACATTTAAAGATGAGTTAATACATTTCCTTCTCAATCTGTTCCAAAAATTGAACTGGAAGGAAACTTCCAAACTCATTCTACAGGGCCAGCATTACCTTGATTCCAAAACCCACAAAAACCCCCACTAAAAAGAAGAATTACAGACCAATATCCCTGATGAACACAGACTTAAAAATTCCCATTGAGATATGAGCATATCTAATCCAACAGTACATTAAAAGAATTATTCGCCATGGTCAAGTGAGATTTATTCCTGTGCTGCAGGGCTGTTTCAATATCTGCAAGTCAATCAGTGTTATACACCACATTAATAAAAGAATAAGAACCTTATTGATCATCTCAAAAGATGCAAAAAAAGTATTTGATAAAATATAGCATCCATTCTTGATTAAAACCATCAACAAAATAGGGATAGAGGTAATGTACCTCAACATCATAAAGGCCTTATATGAAAAAAAAATACATCTAATATCATCACTGGGGAAATCTGAGAGATTTGGTTCTAAGGTCATGTAGAAGAGAGAGATATACTATTTAACATAGTACTGAAAGTCCTGGCCTCAGCCAAAAGACAACAAAAAGAAATAAAAAGCATTCAAATTAGTAAGGCAAAAGTAAAACTTTCAGTATTCACAGAGGACATGATACTCTGTAGAATACCTGAAAGACTCCGTCAAAAAAATTATGAGAACTGATACAAAACTTCAGCTAAGTCTCAGGATATAAAATCAGTGTACAGAAATCAGTTGCATTTCTATATAGCAATAATGAAGCAGCAGAAATAAAATTCAAGGAATCAATCCCATTTATAATTATACCAAAAACCAAAAGATACCTAGACATAAACCTAGTCAAAGAGGCAAAACTCTGTAAACCATATAAAACATATAAAAGAAATTGAAGATAACACAAAAAAATGGAAAAACATCCCATGCTTATGGATTGGAAATATAAGTATTGTTAAAATGTCTATATTACCCAAAGCAATCTACACATTTAATGCAGTCCCTCTCAAAATACCACCAGAATTTTTTACAGAACAAGAACAAAAAAATCCTAAAATTTGTATGGAACCACAGAAAGATCCTGAGGATCTTTCTTAAAAAAGAAAAATTCTAGGGGCGCCTGGGTGGCTCAGTGGGTTAAGCCTCTGCCTTCGGCTCAGGTCATGATCCCAGGGTCCTGGGATCAAGCCCCGCATCGGGCTCTCTGCTGGGCAGGGAGCCTGCTTCCTCCTCTCTCTCTCTCTGCCTGCCTCTCTGCCTACTTGTGATCTCTGTCAAATAAATAAAATCTTAAAAAAAATAAAAATTCTAAATTTGCAGCTATATTACAAAGCTGTAGTAATCAAGATAATATGGTGCAGACACAAAAACGGACACACAGATCAATGGAACAGAAGAGAAAACCCAGAAATGAGGCCACACCTGTATGATCAATAACCTTTGACAAAGCAGGAAAGGATATCCAATGGAAAAAATAGTCTTGAATAAATGTTGGAAAAACTGGACTGCATCATGCAGAACAATGAAATTGGACCACTTTCTTACACCGTACACAAAAATAAATTTAAAATGGTTGAAAATCATAAATGTGACACAGGAAACCGTCAAAATCCTTAAGGATATCACAGGCAGCAACCTCTTTGACCTAGGTTGTAGCAAATTCTTAGTAGACATGCCTTGGGAGGCAAGGAAAACAAAAGCGAAAATGAACTATTGGGACTTCATCAAAACAAAAAGCTTCTGCACAACAAAGGAAGCAATCAACAAATGTAAAAAAAAAACAACATATGGAGTGGAGTAAGATATTTGCAAATGACATATCAGATAAATAATTTATCATACTCAATACCCATAAAACAATCCAGTTAGGAAATGGGCCGAAGACATGAATAGACACATTTCCAGAGAAGGCATCAAAATGGCCAACAGATACATGAAAAGTTGCTCAACATCACTGAGCATCAGGGGAACATACAAATCAAAACCACAATGAGATACCTCCTCATACCTATCAGAATGGCTAAAATTAACAGCATAGGAAACAATAGGTTCTGGCAAAGATATAGAAAAAGAGGAAACCTCTTATACATCCATGGTATAAATGCAAACTGGTGCAGTCACTTTGGAAAACAATCCAAAATGTTCAAAATATAAGTACCCTATTACCCTCTAATTGCACTGCTAGGTATTCACTCAAAGGATTTAAAAAAAGAATACTGGTTTGAAGGATGCTATGTCTCCTGATTTTATAGCAGTATTATAAACAATAGCCAAATCATGGAAAGAGCCCAAATGTCCATCAACTGATGAATAGATAAAGAAGATATACGAATATAGAAGATATATATATATATCTTCTTTATCTATTCATCAGATATATATATATACACACACACACACATACATACAATGGAGTATTACTCAGTCATCAAAAAATTAAATCTTGCCATTTGCAACAACATGAATAGAGCTTGTGTGTTAAGCAAAATAAATCAGCTCAGAGAAAGATACCAAGTGATTTCAGTCATATATGGAATTTAAAGAACAAAAGAGATGAACATGGGAGAAGGGGGAAAAAGAGAAGCCAACCATAAATGACTTTTTAAAATTTAAATTCAGTTACCTAAAATATAGAATATTTTTATTCAGATGTTAGTGTTCAGTGATTCATCAGTTGTGTATAAAACCCAGTACTCATCACATCACATGCCCTCCTTAATGCCCATTACTCGATTACCAACTCAAAATGGATGAAAGACCTAAATGTGAGACAAGAATCCATCAAAATCTTAGAGGAGAACCTAGGCAGGAGCCTCTTTGACCACAGCCACAGCAACTTCTTGCTTGACACGTGTCCAAAGGTAAGAGAAACTAAAGTGAAAATGAACTATTGGGACTTCCATCAAGATAAAAAGCTTCTGTACAACAAAGGAAACAGTCAACAAGACTAAAAGGCAACCTACAAAATGGGGAAAAGATATTTGCAAATGACAGTACAGATAAAGGGCTAATATCTAAGATCATAAAGAACTCATGAAGCTCAAGAGCCAAAAAAACAAATAACCCAGTCAAAAAATGGGCAGAAGACATGCACAGATATTTCTTGATGGTAATTTCATTGAGATTGCATGAATGTGTAGATTGCTATGTGTAGCATAGACATTTTAACAGTATTTATTCTTCTAATCCATGAACATGGAATGTTTTTCCATCTCTTTGTATCATCTTCAATTTCTTTCATAAGTATTATGTAGGTTTTAGAGTACAGATTCTTTATCTCTTTGATTAGGTTTATTCCTAGGTATCATATGGTTTTTGATGCAATTGTAAATAGGATTGATTCCCTAATTTCTCTGTCTTCAGTTACATTGTCAGTGTATAGAAATGCCACTGATTGCTGTGCATTGATTTTATATCATGACATGTTGCTGAATTCCTGTATGAATTCTAGAAATATTGGGGTTGAGTCTTTTGGGTTTTCCACATAAAGTACCATGTCATCTGCAAAGGGTGAGAGACTGACTTCTTCTTTGCCCATTAGAATGCATTTATTTCTTTTTGATGTATGTGTGTGCTGGGGCGAGAACTTCTAGTACTATGTTGAACAACAGTGATGAGAGTGGATATCCCTGTCTTGTTCCTGAGCTCAGGAACAAGCTCTCAGTTTTTCCCCATTGAGAATGATATTCACTGTGGGCTTTTCATATATGGCTTTTATGATTTTGAAGTATGTTCCCTCTGGCTGGAGAATTTTAATTAAGAAAGAATGTTGTATTTTATTAAATGATTTTCTGCTTCAATTGAGAGGATCATATGATTCTTGTCTTTTTTTTTATTGTGATGTATCAAGTTGATTGATTTGTGAATGTTGAACCACCCTCACAGCCCAGTAATAAATCCCACTTGGTTGTGGTAAATAATACTTTTAATGTACTTTCGGATCCTATTGGCCAGTATCTTGGTAAGAATTTTTGCATCCATGTTCATCAGGGATATTGATATATAATTCTCCTTTTTGGTGGGGTCTTTGAATTGGGGATCAAGGTAATGCTGGCTTCATAGAACGAATATGGAAGTTTTTCTCCCTTTTCTGTTTTTTGAAACAGCTTTAGAAGAATAAGTATTATTATTATTTTTTAAAGTTTGGTAGAAGTCCCATTGACAGCCATCTGGCCCTGGACTCTTGGTTTTTTTTGGAGATTTTTTATTACTGCTTCAATTTCCTTGCTGGTCATGGGTCTGTTCTGGTTTTCTATATCTTCCTGTTTCAGTTTTGGTAGCTTGCATGTTTCCAGGAATGTGTCCATTTTTTCCAGACTGCCTAATTTGTTGGCATAGAGTTGCTCATGTTAAGCTCTTAAAATTATTTATATTTCCTTGGTATCAATTGTGATCTTTCCTCTTTCATTCATGATTTTATTAATTTGGGTCCTTTCTCTTCTCTTTTTGATAAGTCTGGCTAGGGGGTGTATTACTTTTCTCTTGGTTTCTATTTCATTGATTTCTGCTCTAACATTTATTATTTCTCTTGTCCTGCTTGATTTAGGCTTTATTTGGTGATCTTTCTCCAGCTCCTTTAGGTGTATTTTAAGATTGTATATTTGAGGCTTTTCTTGTTTCTTGGGAAAGGCTTATATTACTTGTATTTCCTTCTCAAGACTGCCTTTGCTGCATCCAAAATGTTTTGAACATTTGTGTTTTCATTTTCATTTGTTTCCATGAATTTTAAAATTCTTTTTTAAGTTTCCTTATTTACCCATTCATTCTTTAGTAGGATGTTCTTTGACCTCCTAGAGTTTGAGTTTCTTCTAAAGTTCCTCTTATGATTGAGGTTAAGTTTGAAAGCATTGTAGTCTGAAAAAATGCAGGGAATAATCCCGGTCTTTTGGTACTTGTTGAGAACTGACTTGTGACCCAGTATGTGATCTATTCTGGAGAATGTTCCATGTGCACTTGAGAAGAATGTGTATTCTGTCGCTTTAGGATGGAATGTTCTGCATATATCTGTGAAGTCCATCTGGTGTAGTGTTACATTCAAAGCTCTTGTTTCCTTGTTTATATTCTGCTTAGGTGATCTGTCCGTTGCTGTGAGTGGGGTGTTAAAGTCCCCTAGTATTTTTGTATTATTATCAATGTTTCTTTAATTTTGTTATTAATTGGATTATATAATTGGCTACTTCTAAGTTAGGAGCATGAATAATTATAATTTTTAGACCTTGTTGTTTGGTAGATCTTTTAAGTATTATATAGTGTCCCTATCCTTCCCTTACTATTTGGTTTAAAGTCTTAGTATTTGGTTTAAAGTCTCATTTATCTGATAGGATTGCTACCCCAGTTTTTTTTAAATGTCTATTAGCATGATAAATGGTTCTTTGGGTCTAAAATGAGTCTCTTGTAGGCAGCATATGGTTGGGCCTTGCATTTTTATCCAGTCTGACACCCTTATCTTTTGATTAGAGCATTTAGCACATTTACATTGAGAGTCACTATTGAAAGATATGGATTTAGTGTCATTGTATTACATGTAAAATCACTCTTTCTGTATTTTGTCTGTGTCCCTCTCTGGTATGTGTTGCTTTTGGTCCCTCTTTCACTTACAGGATCCCCTTAAATATTTCTGCAGGGCTAGTTTAATGATCACAAGTTCCTTTAGATTCTGTTTATCCTGGAAGCTCTTTATATCTTCTTCCATTCTGAATCACAGTCTTACTGGATAAAGTATTCTTGGCTGCATGTTTTTCTCATGTAGTACCCTGAATATATCATGCCAGCCATTTCTGGCCTGGCAGGTCTCTGTGGATAGGTCTGATGCCAGTCTACTGTTCCCATCCTTGTAGGTTAAGGAACTCTTATCTTGAGCTGCTTTCAGGATTTTCTCTTTATCTCTGAAATTTGCAGGGCTCGCTATTATATGTCTGGGTGTTGATCTATATTTACTGATTTTGAGGAGGGTTCTCTTTGCCTCCAGGACATGAATGTTTGTTTCCTTCCCTGGATTAGGCAAATTCTCAGCTATGATTTGCTCAAATATACCTCTCTCCCTCTCTCTTTCCTCTTTCCCTGGAACCCCAACTATTCTAATATTGTTTCACTTCATGGTGTTGCTGATTTCTTGAAGCCTCCCTTCATGATCCAGTAGTTGTTTATCTCTTTTTCTCAGCCTCCTTACTTTCTGTCATTTTGTCTTCTGTGCCATTGACTCTGTTCTGTCTCATTTACCCTAGCCATTAGAGTGTCCATTTAGACTGCATCTCAGTTTAAGATTTTTTTTAAACAATTTTTAAAGATTTTATTTATTTATTTATTTATTTGTTAGAGAGAGAGAGTGAGCACAGACAGACAGAGAGGCAGGCAGAGGCAGAGGGAGAAGCAGGCTCCCTGCCAAGCAAAGAGCCCGATATGGGACTCGATTCCAGGATGCTGGGATCATGACCCGAGCCGAAGGCAGCTGCTTAACCAACTGAGCCATGCAGGCGTCCCTAAAGATTTTTTTTTTGACTGATTAGATTTTATTCCTTTTATTTCTGCAATAAGGGATTCTATAGTGTCTCTTATGCTTTTTTTAACCCTAGCTGGTATCTTTATAATCATTATTCTGAATTCTAGGTCTGATATCTTACTTATATCCATAATGATTAAATCTATGGCAGATTGTATTACCTCTTGTTCTTTCATTGGAATTTCTCCTTCTAGTCATTTTGTCCAAAGGAGACTAGATGAATGAGAGAACAAAATCAAAAATATCAACCATGATTCCAGAGAAATGTACACTAGACAAATCTGAAGAGATTAGAAACCAGAAAGGAAAAGAAAAAAGGAAAAAGAAAGAATATAATATAATAGATGGATAAAAACACTTGGTCCTGGATGTATTTTAGTCTGTGTGTTAGAAGATACTAAGTCCCAAAATTGTAATTAAACTCAGATATGTATATACAGAAGAAAAAAAAATGTGTACAGTGAAAGGAAGCCAAAATGAAGAATATATCTATAAAAGGTAAATGTAAAAATTAAAATTAAAAAGTACTTAAAAAAAAGAGTTGATAAGTTAAAAAAAAACTAGTTGAAAGTAAAAGAAAAAAATAAAAAGAGTAAAAGAAAATTTTAAACTGAAAGACTAAGGAATCATGAGAAAAAAACCCTCAAATTCTATATACTGTTTCCCCCAGCGTAGGAGTTTTTCAGTTCTCTATGATCCGTAAACTTGTGATTAGCCTGATGCTCCTGCTGGTCTTTTGTGAGAAGGGTCTGTTCCATTTATCCTCAGGTATCTTCTCCTGGGTGGGGTTGCAGCACCCCTTGTCAATTGGCCAGGCTCAGTGTAATCTGCACTGGGTTGTTTTATATGGCTTTTGTTCCCCGAAGGCTTTTCTTGCCACTTGAGAGGATGAAGAAAAAAATAAAATAAAAATGGTGGCATCCTGATTTCCAGCCCTGGAACTGAAAGATTATGGCTCGCCCTCTTCACTGTACCTTCTGGCAAAAGCAGTTAGTTACTTGTGTGTGCCCCAGAGTCTGCAGAGTTCTACAGTGCACATCCCCATTTATCTTCCCAGGGGAATGAGGAAGGTCTTGCTGGTATCCTGCCACTTGTTGGGCCCCTGCTCAGATAGCAGCTGCCCAATTGTGCCATGGTTCATGGTGTGACAACACTGATTTGAGAGCTCACTCCTGGGCTTAGTGATCATAGTTGGCTTCCTCATTCCAATGCTTGGAAACTCTGCCACGCTCAGACACCCCTGTTCTTTCTGTGACCCCAAGGACCTGAGTCCACACTGGCCCACCTAGGAGTCTGCCCCACTTCACCGTGTGAGCACATTTCTGGCATGGACGTCCCTCACAGGTGCAGACTTCTAAAAGTTCTGATTTTGCACACCAGTGCTATATCTCTTTCTGGTAGCCAGCTTATACAGACTCACACCCCCTGGTGATCTGTCTTCCAGTATATCCCCTCCAATTCACTTATCCACACCTCCTACCTTGGAAAAGTGGTTGCTTTTCTATTTGTAGAATTACAGAACTCTCAGAGAATCTTACAGAGATCTCAGGTTGAGTTCACAGGTGTTCAGAATAATTGGATAGATATCTAGCTGAATTCAAGGGACCAGATGAAACGAGGGTCCCCTATTCTTCCACCATATTTCCTGCATCTCAAGATCTCAAGATACTCTTTATCATATAGAAGAAGCTGAAGGTTGATGGTGGGGAGGTGGCTGGGGGGGGTGGGCAAAATGGACAATGGGTATTAAGGAAGGCATTTGTTGTATTTAGAACTGGGTGTTATTTGTAAGTGATGAATCACTAAATTCTATTCCTGAAACTGATATGAAACTATATGTTAACCAAATAGAATTTAAATATTTGTAAATGAAAAAAAGGAAGGCTAAGCCATTTACATGCATTAGAGGGATTGAATTATACTGTGATCTATACATATCCAATTCGTGGGTGAAGCTATCTATGTGAGTGCATAGATGGCAGCCTAAATATACTTGTAGTAAAGCGACCTGGGGAATTATCACATGAGCACTGTAAATTTGAGAAATGGTTCTGTCTACATGTGAGCCATTTACACATTTGTCTGTGCTGATGGAATCTTCTCAGTGTTCCTTTGTCTTTTGGGGACTGTTAGATGGTCAAAATCCAAAGAGATTATAGATTTGCTTTTCTCTAGTAAGTGAAACAAATATATGAAAATTAAACAGTAGGTATGCATTTTGTTCCATGAGTACTGATATTTTTCCAGGGAATTATAATGCTCCAAATGACAGTAAGATTCTGCCTATGTTGGCCAGCCATTCATTGTATTTCCTGTTCTCCCTGACTTCAAGATGTGATCATAGTGTCCAATGGTCACAAAATCCTTAGTGTTTAGTATCTATCACTTATCTCAGACTGTCAGTTACTTACAAACATGCCCGGGTCAATGATGGCATCAATAATTTGTTTGAAAACATGGAAAACCTGAATAAGAAAAACATTTCTCTGAAACCGAGTTCAACACATATAAAGACCATGTAACAAACTTAGTGTTGACCTGAAATAGATAGCAGTAATTTAAGATCTATTTTATCGGATAAAATAGATACCAATATAATAAAGGCACATGATAAATACTAAGTAATAACACAAAATTACCACAGGAAGGGTGTCTGGGTGTCTCAGTCAGTTGATCATTCAATTCTTGATTTTAGCTCAGCTTTTGATCTCAGGGTCATGAGTTCAAATCGCACATTGGGCTCCATTCTGGGCATGGAGCCTACTTAAATGTAATACATATATATTTATATTTTATTTATTATTTGTTTATTATTTATATATTTATATTTATTTATATTTATTTGTATATGAATATAAATATATATTTATAATTACAAAATGATCACTAAAGGATCTAAATAGTACAATAGCAAAGTATCCATTTAATACAAAAGAAAACAGCTAAGAATGCATAGTGGGGCTAATATGATGCAAGATATATAGAAAACCTGAGAAGGGGGAACATAAATCCGACCATATGACTATTTAGTTTAAAAGACAGAAAATGGGAGATCCATCAAAAATTAAACAGCTATACATTATTTTTGAAATTGACAATTTAGAACAAAATACACAAATGGTTTGAAAGGTAATGGTGGATAAAGCTATATTATGCAAAGAATATCCAGAAGAGAACTAGAGTTGCTATTCTGATATAGAAAACAGGCCTCAAGTTAAAATATTATTAGAAATGAAAACAGATATTATATAATGATAGATGGCTTAATCTGTTTTTTTAACTTAATTTTATTTTTTCAGTGTTCCAAGATTCATTGTTTATGCACCACACCTACTGTCCATGCAATATGTGTCCTCCTTAATACCCACCACCAGGCTCACCTACTCCCTTCCAAAACCCTCAGTTTGTTTCTCAGAGTTCATAGTCTCTCGTGCTTTACCTTTGTGTATGTTATAAGAGAATGGTCAAGTTTCCCTCTTGGGAAATATCGATTTCCAATTTTCCCAGCACCATTTCTTGAAGAGACTGTGTTTCTTCCACTGGATACTTTTCCCCTGCTTTGTTGGACATTATTTGGCCATAGAGTTGCAGGTCCATTTCTGGACCTTCTACTCTGTTGCACTGGTTCATGTGTTTTTGTGCCAATACCATGCTGTCTTGGTAAGTAGAGCTTTGTAGTAAAGCTTGAAATCAGGCAACATGATGCCCCCAGTTTTGTTTTTCCTTTTCAACATTTCCTTAGCAATTCGGGGTCTTTTCTGGTTCCATAAAAATTTTAGGATTGTTTGTTCCAGCACTTTGAAAAATGCTGGTGGAATTTGGTTTGGGATGGTATTGAAAGTGTAGATTGCTCTGGGAAGTATAGACATTTTAACAATGTTTATTATTTCTATCCATGAACATGGAATGTTCTTCCATCATTTTGTGTCTTCTTCAATTTCTTTCCTAAGTGTTCTGTAGTTCCTTGAGTACAGACCCTTTACCTCTTTGGTTAGGTTTATTCCCAGCTATCTAATGTTTCTTGGTGCTATAGTAAATGGAATTGATTTCTCTAATTTCCCTTTCTGTATTTTTGCTGTTCGTGTATAAGAAATCAACTGATTTCTGTGCATTGATTTTGTATCCCACCATATCATTGAATTGCTGTATGAGTTCTTGTAGTTTGGGGATGGAGTCTTTGGGGTTTTCCATATAAAGTATCATGTCATATGTGAAGAGAGAGAGTTTGACTTCCTCATTGCCAATTTGAATACACTTTATTTATCTTTGTTGTCTGATTGCTGTTGCTAGGACTTCTAACACTATGTTGAACAAGAGTGATGACAGTGGGCATCCTTGTCATGTTCCTAATCTCAAAGGGAAGGCTGTTAGCTCTTCCCCATTGAGGATGATATTTGCTGTGGGTTTTTCATAAATAGATTTTATGAAGTTGAGGAATGTTCTCTCTTTCCCTATACTTCGAAGTGCTTTAATCAGGAACAGATGCTGTATTTTGTCAAATTCATTTTCTGCATCAATTGAGAGGACCATGTGGTTCTTCTCTTTTCTCTTATTGATTTGTTCTATCACATCAATTGATTTGCAAATGTTGAACCATGCTTGCATCCCAGGGATAAATCCCATCTGGTCATGGTGGATAATATTTTTAATGTAATGTTGGATCCTATTAGCTAGGTTCTTGTTGAGAATCTTGGCAATCATATTCATCAGGGATATTGGTCTGAAATTCTTTTTGATGTTATCTTTGCCTCGTTTAGGGATCTGGGTAATGTTGGCTTCATAGAAAGAGCCTGGAAGTTTTCCTTCTGTTTCTATTTTTTGAAACAGCTTTAAGAAAACAGGTATTATTTCTTTGAATGTTTGATAGAATTCCCCAGGGAATCTGCCAGGTCCTGGGCTCTTGTTTTTTGGGAGGTTTTTGATCACTGCTTCAATCTCGTTACTAGATATTGGTCTATTCAGGTTGTCATTTCTTCCTGTTTCAGTCTTGTAAGTTTTTTTTTTTTTTTTTTTTTTTTTTTTAAGAGAGAGATCACAAGTAGGCAGAGAGGCAGGCAGAGAGAGAGGGGGAAAGCAGGCTCCCGGCTGTGCAGAGAGGCCGAAGCAGGGCTCAATACCAGGACCCTGGGATCATGACCTGAGCTGAAGGCAGAGGCTCTAACCCACTGAGCCACCCAGGCGCCCCTCAGTCTTATAAGTTTATAGGCTTCCAGGAATGCATCCATTTCTTTTAGGTTGCTTAACTTATTTGCATATAACTATTGAAAATAATTTCTGATGATTATTTCTATTTCCTTGGTGTCCATCCTGATCTTTCCCCTTTCATTTATAATTCTATTAATTTGGGTTCTCTCTTCTTTTGGATTATTTTGGCCAGTGGTTTATTGATCTTGCTGATTCTTTCAAAGAACCAGCCTCTTTCTAGTTTCATTGATGTGTTCTACTGTATCTCTAGTTTCTATCTCATTGCTCTCTGCTCTAATCTTGATTATTTCCCTTATTGTGCGTGGAGTTGGGTTAATTTGTTGCTGATTTCCCAGTTCTTTAAGGTATAAAGAGAGCTGGTGTATTCAGGATTTTTCAGGTTTTTTGTTTTGTTTTGTTGGTTTTTTTGTTTGTTTGTTTGTTTTGTTTTGTTTTGTTTTGTTTTGTTTTGTTTTAGAGTGAGGCTTGGATGGTTATGTATTTCCCCCTTAGGACCACCTTTGCCATTTCCCATAGGTTTTTATTGATGTGTCATCATTCTCATTGGTTTCCATGAGTTGTTTAAGTTCTTTGATTTCCAGGTTGATCCAAACATTCTTGAGCAGACTGGTCTTTAGCTTCCGAGTGTTTGAATTACTTCCAAACTTTTTCTTGTGGTTGATTTCCAATTTCAAAGTACTGTGGTCTGAGAATATGTAGGGAATAATCTCAGTCTTTTGTTATAAGTTGAGCCCTGATTTGTGACCCAGTATATGGTCTATTCTGGAGAAAGTTCCATGTGCGCTTGAGAAGAATGAGTATTCTGTTGCTTTAAGGTGGAATGTTCTGTATATATCTATGAGGTCCATCTGGTCCAATGTGTCATTCAAGGCTCTTGTTTCTTTATTGATTTTCTGCTTGGATGATCTGTCTATTACTGAGAGTGGTGTGTTAAGATCCCCTACTATTAATGTATTCACATCAATATGACTATTTTGCTCAATAATTGGCTTATGTAGTTGACTGCTCCCATATTGGGGGCATAAATATTTACAATTTTTAGATCTTCTTGATGGATAGACTTTTTAAGAATGATGTAGTTTCATTCTGTATCTCTGACTACAGTCTTTAGCTTAATAACTAATTTATCTGATATGAGAATTGTTACCCCAGCTTTTTTTTGAGTCCAGTTGGCATGAGAGATGGCTCTCCATCCCTTAACTTTTAGTCTCGGTATCCTTAGGTTCAAAATGTGTTTCCTGTAGACAGCATATGGACGGGTCCTGTCATTTTATCCAGTCTGCAATCCATTTTATGAGAGAATTTAGGCTGTTCATGTTGAGAGTGATTATTGAAAAATAAGTTTTTATTGACATCATGTTGCCTGTGAAGTCCTTGTTTCTATAGATTGTCTCTGTAAATGTTCTATGTCACTCTTGGGTTCTTTCTTCTTTTATAGAACCCCCCTTAATATTTCTTGTAGTGCTAGTTTGGTGGTCACATATTCTTTTAACCCTTGCCCATCTTGGAAGCTCTTTATCTCTACATCCATTCTGAATTTAGCCTTGCTGGATAAAGTATTGTTGGCTGCATGTTCTTTTCATTTAGTGCCCTGAATATTTCTTGCCAGCCCTTTCTGGTTTGCCATTTTTCTGTGGACAGGTCTGATGTTACTCTAATGGACCTTCCTCTATACATAAGGAATCTCTTCCCCCTAGCTGTCCTCAGGAGCTCTTCTGTAAAATTATGGTTCATCAGTCTCACAATCAAGTATCTCTAGGTTTTTCTAGATTCGTTGTTCTTGGGGGATAATCTTTCTGCCTCTAGGATATGAGCACTGGTTCCATTCCCCAGATTGGGAATATTTTCATCCAGAATTTGTTCAACTATATCTTCTAGTCTTCTCTCTCTTTCCACTCCCTCGGGGATCTCAATAATTCTGACATTGGAATATTTCATGGTGTCATTTATTTCCTTAATTCTGTTTTCATGTTGTCTAAGCTGTTTATTCCATGTATCCTCCTGGTCCTTTCTCTCTATCAGTTTGTCCCCCAGATCACTAATTCTATCTTTTGCTTCAGTTACCCTAGCTGTTAGAGTATTTAGATTAGATTGGATCTCATTGTTAGCATTTTTAAGTTCTCCCCAGTCAGCTTTCAATTCTGCGCTTAGAGATTCTATGTTGTCACTAATGGTTTTCTTCAACCTAGCCATTGCCTGGATAATTATTTCCCTGAATTCCCTTTCCAACATACTGTTTATGTCCATACCCAATAGTTCTGATGGAGAGGGCACAGTCTTTGAATTTTTCCTCTTTTGGGTGTCCCTCCTCCTAGTCATTTTGGTGAGAGGTGGTTGAAGGGATGTATAGCTGAACGTAACAACCATGATCCAGGCAAGGTGCACCCTGGAAAGTTTTGGAGCAATCAGAGGTCACCACCAAAAAGAAAGAAGAAAGAAAAAAAGAAAGAGAAAGAGAACAACAACAAAAAAAAGATAAAACACAGCCAAAATGAGCCCAAAAGTAATATTTATAATGTATATAAACAAAAACTAACAAATAAAAGGACTGACAAAATAAATGACAGGAAAAAAAGAAAAGCCCAGCCAAAATGAACTGCAAGAATATGATTTATATGATACCAGAAGAAAAACAAATACACAGAAACACTGACAGAAGAATAAGATGGGAGGGTGGTTATAAATCCTTGATGGGGGTGAGGAACATTATTTCAGTTCTTCCTGGGTGTATCTTGATATCTTTGTTAAAGGATTCAATATCCAGAGATACAGGGAAATTAAAACAGGTATATATATATATATATATATATATATATATATATATATATA
>ML103175.1:35966-50401 GCA_003697995.1 Taxidea taxus jeffersonii
ATATACATATATATATGTATATATATGGGTAGTATTGAATAAGGAAAAAAGATTACCTTAGGCTTATATCTATATGTATATTTAAAAAAAGAAAAGAATAAGAAAGAGGAACACATGTTTATGCATGAAAAAATTTCAAATTAAAAAGTCATTATGGGGGCACCTGGGTGGCTCAGTTCATTAGGCCTCTGCCTTTGACTCAGGTCATGATCTCAGGGTCCTGGGATCAAGCCCACATCAGGGTCTCTGCTCAGCAGGGAACCTGCTTCCCCTCTCCCTCTGCCTGCCTCTCTGCCGACTTGTGATATCTGTCAAATAAATAAATAAGATATTTTAAAAAAGTTATTATGGAATACATTGCATTAAACCTCTAGTTGTAATGGTAAGTAGGCTTAAAAAATTAAAAGAACAAAAATCATGAGAATAAATTAAAAAAAAATTAAAATAAATTTTTAAAAAATTTAAATAAATTTTTTAAAAATGTTTTATCTATTAAGTATTCAGGTTTTAGGGCAATACCAGGAACTTAATATATTCTTTTCCCCTGGTATTAGGGTCTTACAGTTTTATGGGGATCCTGTGGTATTGTCCTCTTGTTCTTTTGGCTTGTCTTTTGGGGGTGGGGATGCTGCTGCATTGTTCTCCTATCAATCTTGTTTGGGTTGAGTGCCCTGCAGGTTATCAAGGGGCTGGGCTCTGTGGAAACCAGTTTTTCAGGCTTTTGTTATCTGGAGGTTTTTGTTCTTTAGTGGCTTTTTGTGGCTTCTCAGAGGATCAGAGCAAAGAAATTATCTGCACCCAGACCTCTGCCTCAGAGAAAAGCCTCAGACTGTTCCCCTCTGGGTGGTCCACAGCACACAGACTTCCCCTCTCCAAACCACTGAACAGTGCAACCTCCCATAGGCGGTGTGTACCCCAAGTCAACATCCTAGTGGTTACCTGAGGCCCCTGCTTGTCTCTGCACTCCCATGCCACTAAAACTGCGAGTGATATTGGTCCAGGGAGCCCGTTTCCATTGGCTGCCTTTGCCGGGACTGCTGTCTGGAGTCCAGGCCCATACCAGGTGCACTCAGACCCAGTGGACAGAGGGCTGCCTGCCGAGGGATCCTGACCCAAGATTGTGCTGGGTTCTCTCAGGTGTGGGCTGGGAGTGTCTGGACCCTTTGGCTGGCTATGGAAGGCTGCAGTCCTAGAGAACACTGGCTGGCACCCACATCTGGTTCTCTCAGGTGTGAGCGGGAGTGTGCCCATCCTGAATGGTGGTGCAAGCAGCAGAAATCCATGGGCTCAGGGACCACAGACTGAAGGCCCTGCTGGACTCTCTCTGGCATGGGCAGTCACCAGCGGTGACCATCCTGGGAATATGGGCTTTGGCCTGTGCCCATGACTGCCTGATTCCACCAGTTGCCCCTTAAGATCTTTTGTTCTTTTGAGTGCTTTTAACCAGACTCCAGGTTAATGCTGGTTCCCAATCACAGGGCACTTTTTTATTGGGGTATTTCTTTCCAATGGGTCACTTTGGGTGGCTCCCTCCCCATTCTGTTTATCCTTCCATATCAGTCCAAGCATTACCACTCTTCTTTACCTCTCCATTGATGTCTTCTGCCCCTGTAGAGATCCAGGAGTGTATAATCTTACATCTCAAGCTGATTTCATGGCTGTTCAGAATGTTCTGGTAGATATTTAGCTCACTTTAGGGAACCAGTTGAAACAGGGTCTCCTACTTCTCCACCATCTTGACTGTCACCCAAGATTTATAGTTTTAAATGTCTATGAGAAAAGAGTAAACATATCAAATAAATAACCTAAACTCCTACCTTAAGATACAAGAAAAAGACTCAACTAGAAAATCAAGTATGTAGAAGTAAATAAATACTGAAAAAAGTCAATGAAATACAAAATAACCCCCCCAAAAAAACTGTAAAGAAAACCCATGAGACCAAAAGTTACATTTCTTCAAAGGTTAATGAAACTCACAAGACTTTAGACTGAAAAAGAAACAAAAAATGTTAGGAATGAAAGAGGGGCATTGCTAATGATCTCTAGATTCCATCAGAAATATTATTTACCTCCTGTTTTCTGGAGGAATCCAAGGTATAGTTTCACTTAAGACTCAACAATGTGCCACTGATATTTAGATTCCAATCAGTATCAGTGCTTATTCTGTGAAACTTCCAGAAGGTCTCTTGACACTACAGTATAACACATTGATATTTATCTATGTTTCTAGCCAAAGTTTGTTTTAATTAGTCAATAATTTAATCTAATTTAGGAGACCTTTTGTAATTTGTAATTAATGATATGGTGAGTCCTCCATATTTTCCATTCCTGTGGATTCTAGGATTTGGGGCATTTTTGTGTTTAGACCAAAGCATAAAAGCATAGTTCTTTTCAGGCATGAAGATGATATTGGGCCAAAGTAAGGTATGTGATTGAGAGAACATCTCTGAGCCCTCAATAGTGTGTCCTGTTGGGTACAAGCATTAGAAAAAAATAAGAAACTACTCTAAACACATTTCATGACAAGCTGAAGACTGTATGCACTCCCAGCCTGTTTAGTTATTTTTCTTAATTTACTATACACCATGATTCTCAAAATAGTTGATGTCGTACTTCTGAGGTGAAAATTAGCTCTTGGGAGCAAAAGAAATCTTAAATATTCAGTGGATCATGTCCCTCCAGACAGCCACCATACACAAGTAGATTTAACACATATCTATGGTATTAAAGTGTTGAAGGTGTGAAAACTAAGGGGAGATGTCTAAAAAAGATATCCATGAATGTGATAATATTTTTTAAAATGTTGAGAAACACTACCATACAAGTCTAAAGAAAATCTATTTCTGCCATCTAACTGTAAGAGTCAGATGTGATGGAAACTAGAGTAGTTGCTACAGTTGGTCGATTTCCTCAGTAGTAGCAGTTTTTGCAGAGACTGTGGTTCTTTTCCCATTTAGACTCATTTAATATCTTTTTCTTCCAGGATATACTATCCTAACTTAGATCTTAAATATTATCTGAAGAACTGTATCTGTGTGGTTCCTTTAAAGGGAAAGGCTCCTTGTCTTTCATTGGGACTTTGAGAAAACCCTAAGGTCCACAACTACTTATTTGCTAACAGCAATTTTCAAAATCAAATTTACTCTGAGACCAGAGAATTATATATGCACAATGTTATACCATTACTTTGGCCCCTGAGATTTATAAACTTCTGTTCAGCAGGAGCCAAAGTTCTGTTGGAAACAAATTATCTAGAGCTACTCTCATATATGCCAAGGCATTATGAAATATATGGATCTTATAAAAATAACCTCTTTAAAATATCTGTTGTTGAAATCTTAACTAAGATTATTTTGTTGAAAATATATTTGAAAATAGAATTAAAAGATACAACATTATGATAAATATCTCTAAATTTGTCAGTAGGCAAGAATTGAAATAAAGAAGACAATGGTATTGTATCAATATGTTTATATTCAGAAGGCAAATACACTTTTTAACAATTATGGGGTTTTTTTTTGCTTAGTTTTTCTTTAATATAAAGGTTAACATTTTACACCTTTACATAAATCTAGTACTTCGAGATATTTTAATGGTTGACATTTTTTTAAAAAGATTTTATTTATTTATTAGAGAGAGAGAGCGAGCACAGGCAGACAGAGTGGCAGGCAGAGGCAGAGGGAGAAGCAGGCTCCCTGCCGAGCAAGGAGCCCGATGTGGGACTCGATCCCAGGACGCTGGGATCATGACCTGAGCCAAAGGCAGCTGCTTAACCAACTGAGCCACCCAGGTGTCCCAATGGTTGACATTTTTTTAAAAGATTTTTATTTATTTATTTGAGAGACAGAGATCACATGTAGGCAGAGAGGTAGGCAGAGAGGAGGAAGCAGGCTCTCTGCTGAGCAGAGAACCCAATGTGGGGCTTGTTTCCAGGACCCTGGGATCATGACCTGAGCCAAAGGCAGAGGCTTTAACCCACTGAGCCACCCAGGCACCCCATAGTTGACATGTTAAAAGAAGAAAATCTAAATATATTTGATTAACTTTGTGACATGATGCTCTGCAGTTGACTTCAGAAAGACCTTTTTAGGACATTGCTTTAAGATAGACATAGTTCTATTTCACTGAGTAATCAGTGAATTTGCGATTAAAAAGATGACTTTGCTTCGTGGCAAATATTAGACTGTTGTTACAAAAGAGTAATTTAGTTTAGTCTATTTTTTCCAAATATTTAGATATAACAATTTTCTCTTGTAAATTGAATTGTTGGGAACATCCCTTGGACTTTACCAGATTGTAATAGAGAAACCATATTTTCAGTGATCTATACAAAATAGTAAAAAAAAATTACAACATGTCTTAATAGGATAAGAATATTTTACTTTGCTAAAATAATTATTAGCCAGCCAAATTTTGGGTCTATTGGATCTCAGGGGAAGGGAGAGCAGTGCACATTCAAAGGTTGTGCCCATGACACACAAAGACTTAGTAATAATCCACCCTTCAAAATCTGTATAGCATGATACCCATAATTTGTGAATATTTTATTGCAAAATTTGATTACATGCACAGCTCTTTGTGTATATAGGTACATTTATATTTATATCTGCATATCCTTCTCAAAGTGTTATTTTTCCTCTTTTTTTCCTGCCAGATAATGATGGATGCCTATGCCATCTCCAAAGATTGAGACAACAAATTATTTTTAAGTCAGTGGTTCCCCATTGCTACCTGTGGTCTTTTGGACACCCTTGCAGGTATGACTGCATTATCAGGGAATTGCATGATTACTGGGGAAAAAATCCCAAGAGAGATAGCAGTTGATAGATACTTTTCTTAAGCTTGATGACATTTGTCATAACTAAATATCTTTTAAAACCCGTCCAAGATCCAGGTAATAGTGGGCATAGTAACTGAGAGTTGTATCTGTGGGTCATGACAGGTCTTATCAAATGGGGGACTTCCTCAACAATCACTCCTAAAAAGAATCAACTTCTACAAGACCTTTTACTAAGTTGCTTCTCAGGTCTTTGTTTCTATGTTTGACTAATCAAATGGGCTTTTAAACCTGATATTTTGTTTACTGTTGTGACACAAGTACCTATGGATTGACAGGCATAGAATAGGTTGTCAATGAACTTTTATTGAATGTGGATATATAAGTAGATTGTTTTAAGTGATTTTGTAAATAACCTGGCCAACTAAGCAGAAAATGATAAATGATGGGGGGAAAGGAGGCATGATTTTCAGTGGGATTCAAGCAATCCAGGCTGTCTTGGAAATGCACAGGAGAGAAAGGTTCTGATAAAATATGCTGATATTGAAATGTATAGAATTACAGTGCAGCTATCTGTAGTTTCAGAGCTGTGTGAGAGTAAGAAGCAGCTCCCAAATGAAATCAATATGAAAGAGTACCAAAGAATAACTTCCCAGCATCCAGCTGATTAATCTTTTTCACTAGAAGTGGCATTTCTCATTTTTCTCCCTCAGAAGATTACTTCTTGGGAACTCTTGGGAGTGAATGATACCAGTAAATCTCTCAAACAAGACTCTTCATACAAGGAGACTGTGGTCTGAGGACCACACTTTAAAGGTAATGTTTTGTCAGAATAGTCCTTGATTTCTAGGAACAATTATGTTTAAGTAGGAAAATAGAGGTTAGTTTTCTAAAGATTGATGATTTGGCTATATTCTAATTGAAGATTGATGATTTTGGCTATATTCTAATTGACCTCAGGGGCCACAATGCATGGGAGTTAAGAAATACAGCTTCTCAGGGAACCTGGGTGGTGCAGTCTGTTAAGTACCCAACTCTTGGTTTCCACTCAGATTGTTATCTCAGGGCCCTGAAACCAAGCCCTGTGTCAGGTTCCACACTCAGTGCAGAGTTTGCTTAAAACTCTCCCTTCCTCTCCCTCTTCCCTTCCTCTCTTCTTTCTCTCTCTCTTTCTCAAATAAATACATATTTTAAAAAAAGAAATGCAGCTTTTCTTATATACCTTCATAGATATTCTATATTTTTGTTGATATGTTTATGGTGAATATGAAAGATTTCCCTAACTTTTCTTATCCAATGAACTACGTTCCTACTTGGCTGAATTAATTGTGTTAACAAAAGTTGTTGTGTGCATGAGATTTAGTGGTTTTCAATGTATCTATTAGACTGGAAGGAAGAATAATCATTTTGTCTGAAATAATTGATCAAATGAATGAGTGACCTAGAATTTTGAGGTCCAATATGGAGAGAAAGACATAAAATTCTTAGGTAATTGGAGATGTCTATTAGTTTTTAGCTTGGTGAAGAAGAAAAAGTAGCACTGATGTTGATTTAGGAAGGTTTAAAGTCATTTTTCTGGCCATATGGTGAATACAGCAGCTGAAAATGTGGCTTTCTTTTTGTCCTCTGGGTAGATTCATATGTAGCACATGTAGAGGTAGAATGTATAAGGATTTCATAGTCCTCATTGTGCTCCTTAGAACATGTGTCTCTCACCTTTGCCAATTTTTTTCCTCTCTATCCTTGCAGGTGGTGACCAGAAATATGAGGTGGATTTGTTATTGAGGGTGCCATTACTTCTACCACCAACTTCACCAAAACAATGATACACTCTTCTTTATGCTTGGCGGTTCCTCTCTTTCCCGTGTTGCAGTGGACACCTCCTGCAGATAAGAAATGCTTAACTGAGAAATGCTCATGTTGGGATATCACCGATGAGACTTTAATTTGGGCATGGTGACTGTTTCCCTTGCTGCCACTTGACTCAATCCCAGGAGCCTCAGTAGAGGAAATATTATTATACAAGAAACTCAAAATGGTGGAATTTCTCAGTGCTCCCGTAAATATACATTTATAATTTCCATTTGCCATATGGTAAAAATTATAATAAGATATATTAAAAAGAAACTGCACAATTTTTTCAAAAATTCAAAGCATATTTAAATATCTAACATATAAATTATGTGCCCTTCTCTCTGCCAGTTCTCTCCCCCAGAGTTTTCTTCTCTTAAGAGTTGTGTGCATTCTTTAAGTGGATAGATGCACACACACAGACACACATATACACAAACTATTTGGGGGGGTTCTGGAAGTGGGGCCATACTGTACACATTCTTCTGCAAATTGCCTTTCATTTTACAGTTTTGATACCCTTTTCTATTTCAGTAATAAACATCTGTGTCATTTGTTGAATGACTGCATGACTGTTTTATAGATGAAATATAATTAAATGTTATAAGAATTTCTCATCCATAGATATTTGTTAGCACAAAATTTTTGTGCAATGAACCTCCCTATCAATAATTTTGCATTTGTCTCTTATATCATAATAAATTACTTAGCAGTTGAAATACTGGCATTATGCACATTTCAAATTATTACAAGATTTCCTTAAAATGTGGTAACAACTTTATCTTCAAATGGCAGTGAATGAGATTGCCAGCTTTCCCACAACTTCACAGATAATGGATTTTATAAATATTTAAACTTTTTGCAAATGTGATAGCCCAAACTATTGTCTTAAATTGTATTTCTTTTGTTTTTGAGTTTGATCATTTTTTCATATGTTTATTAGCCATTTGTATTCTTTAATTTCCTCTTTATGTCCAATTTTGGGGGTGGAGGTTTAATCTTCTAATTTTAAAGAGCTCATTTATTATTGAGGAAAAAAAGGTTTGGATTGTCAAGCTTTACATATATTTTTATGCACTTTTAAACTTTATTTTTGTTATAAGAATGTGTATGATTGTTATATGTCCAAGTATAATCATGTTTGCTTTAATGGCTTATGAGTTTCATGACATTTTGGAAAAATATTTATACTGATTTCATAAAACCGTTCACCTATGTTAACTTTTATTGTTTTGTCTTTCTTTTATTCAAATTCTTAAATCATGAGAAATTTTTTTGATTTGAAATCTTAAAGTTGCCAAGTTACTTGCCATTACTTGCGATTATTTGCCAATAATTGCCCATTTATCTGTAATGCCATCTTGCACATGTGCTGTATTCTCATCTGTGACTTGCACCATTTTTGTTCTGTGGATCTGTGTGTCTCTTCTTCTGCCTCCTGTCTCATGTGTCTTCTTGTTGGAAGAAATTACAGTTTAGACTGCAATTTCATCAACTATAATAAATTAATTTAGGGGAGAATTTGGTTTTTAATAATATAAGTCTTCCTATCCAAGAATAAGGTATGCCTTTCTTTTTATCAAACAATTTTATTTACTGTAGATATTTTCACTTTGTGATAGAGGTTTTTCTTCAAGTTTATTTTCTCCCTTGATATTTTTTCTACATCTGAAAGTTTTGTTTTGGGGGGTAAGTGCTCACCTTACTCTTTCTCATGACTTTTCAGATTTTTCTAAAGTACATACCAAACCTTTGCAAATTCTGATCATTTTGATTCTTTTCTTCCAAATGATATTGATTTAATTATATTGTTAATGTTCACTGACTGGTACTTTCAGAGCACTTAAATGTGGAATTATTACCCATCCTTAATTTAATCACTTTTTAATGGAATGTTTCTTGGGTTTGACCAGTACATTGTTGCTGGTCTATTACCCAAAAAGACTCCAAGGAAAAAAAAAACTATAATCAACAAGAGCTGAGTGTGTTAAACTTACTGCAGCAAGGGAAAACACCATTTTGACAATGTTTAATAGTGTTCTAAAAGTCGGCTTTGGGGTCTGGGCTGATGTGATTTAAGATGGGCTTTTCAAAACATAGAACTGGTTAAGAATGGACAAAATTTATGAAGCAGTAATATAAGGTTGGCAAAAGAGTAACATGAGGTCCTTGATTTGAGTCTAGAAAAACAAATTTTTGTCTGATGAGCTGTATGCCTTTGCGAGTAAGATGTTTTCAATGATAGAAGATATATTAGCTTATATGAGAAAACCATAAATGTATTTATTTGTTTGCAGTTCTATCTTTTGTATAGGACTCTGCTAGGGGTGGTATCAAGTCCTAGTCCCAATAGGTAAGTTATTTTGATTTAGGTGGTCTCAACCATCAATGAAATAGGTGAATTTTAAATTTGAAATGTTTTTGTGTATCATGTTAGGTAAGTCTCACACTTTATAAATATTTCTAAGAAATTTTAATCAGAACCAGGTAGTAGATGTAATAAATGCTTTTTGCATAAACAATTGCATTATACTTCAACTTTTCTTATTGTGAAATAATTTTATTATTGAAATTTTCTTTTATTCCTTGAATGAAAAAACCCTACTTGGTACAAAGAATTTGCTCTAAATTTACTACTAAATTATGAGTATCTTAATTTGATTTTGACTTTTTGCAAGTATACTATTACATGAAGTTGATCTGCAATTTTCTTTTTTTTTAATTTCTTTTCAATGTTCCAGAATTCATTGTTTATGTACCACACCCAGTGTTCCATGCAATACTTGCCCTCCATAATACCCACCATCAGGCTCACCCAGCCCCCCACCCCCAACCCCTCTATATATTTGCCATATTTTGATTTCAGATGCTCTGTTTGCATTAATTGATTTTGAGGATTTTGGTTTTTACTCAATACTGTAGAATGGGTTGAAAAGCTTTTGCATTAATATGAATAGTTAAGTGAACACATCAATTAAATAAACTGACCTCTCCTTTGATTTTGGTGGTTTGAAGTAGAACTGAGGCTATCTAGAAAATTTTCTCATCTTTCTCCACAGTAATTTTTTTTTTGCATCTTTTACTTAACTTGTTTCCTCCCAGAAAATCATAAGCCAAGAATATTTTGCAACACAGTAACAGGAAGTTATGCAAAGTGTTCTTTCACCACTCTATTAATTTCTCATTTCAATTAATATTAATTTTCATCCAAGTTATGGTTATTTCTGCTCTGCTTTTTTTTTTAATGAAGTCTAACTCATGTATTTTTAGCAACATTAGCTCTTCCTTTTCCTTTCCCACAATCAGCTTTTTGGTGTTACTTATCAGTGTGGGTTTTTTTGTTTGTTTGTTTTTTTAAAGATTTTATTTATTTATTTGATAGACATCACAAGTAGGCAGAGAGGCAGAGAGAGAGAGGAGGAAGCAGGCTGTCTGCAGAGCAGAGAGCCCAATGTGGGGCTCGATCCTAGGACCCTGGGATCATGACCCGAGCCGAAGGCAGCGGCTTTAACCCACTGAGCCACCGAGGCGCCCCCAGTGTGGGTTTTTTTTTTTTGTTCTAATTTATTTATATATTTTTCTGTAGTCTTTGGTGTTTTTTTAAATAAATTCTAAACATGTATAATACACTTATTTTCACTTGTTTTGGTAATGAAAGATTTGTTCTATTGTAACTTTATAAAACTTCTCTCATTATGAACACAGTGTAAACATGCAGAGTGTAAAGAGAAAAGAACAGTAAATTTGCAGACATCAGGAAACAGGGTCCACCATTATCAGCAGTTTGCCATATTTACTTCATGTTAATTATAAGGTATTTTCAAATAACTTACAGAAATGATAAAACTTCTCTTTCCCCAGAATCATTTTTAAACTGTCTGTTACACATAATATATGTTACAAACATCCAAAATTTACAAAAGGATATTCAGCAAAAGTAACTCACCTCAATTCTGTCCTTTATAACTACCCAATTTCCCCATTTTGGAGAAAACTAGCTTTATAGCTTCTTGTTTCTCCTCTCAGACACACACACAAAGACACACAGACACACACACACATTTTGTAATGTTGTGTAACTTAGTTTTCTGTATTTATGTACTATATAAATATTTTACTATTTATAGGGACACCTGAGTGGCTCAGCTGGTTAAGCATCTGCCTTCAGCTCAGGTCATGATCCCAGGGTCCTGGGACTAAGTCCTGCACTGGACTCCTTGCTCAGCGGGGAGTTCCTCAAAAAGTTAAAAATAGAAATATCTTATGATCCAGCAATTGCATTACTAGATATGTAATTTAATTTATTATTTTGAAGAAATTTTAGATTTATAGTAGGTTTTCAAAAAATAGTAAAGTTCATATGTATTATTTACTCTGCTTTCCTAATGTTAACATCTTATGTAATCATTATTGTAACATTGATACATAAAACAATTATTGAAATATATTAACACTGACATAATACTATTAAATAGTCTGAGGACCATATTTTAGTTTTGTTAGTTGCCTACTACTATCATTTTTTCCTAATTCAGAATTCAATTCAAGATCCTACATACATTTATCATTGCATTTCCTTGTCTTAGTACAATAGCAGAGTTCCTCAATCTTTCTTTGCATTTCATAACCTTGATACATTTGGGGAAAACTAGATTGTAATCTTGTATGATAGTCTTCAATTTGAATTTTTTTAATATTTTCTCATGGCTAGATTGTGGTTATGCATTTCTGGTAAAAAGAAAAGAGTGTTAATAGTGTGTGGTTTTCAGTGGATCATATAAGAATTATATGATATCATTATGTTTTATTTCTGTTGATGTGAAATATACTCATTTGGTTAAAGTGATGTATGCCAGATTTCTCTACTACAAAGCTACTGTTTTTCACTTTGTGTTCAGTAAGTATGTTGAAAGAGATATGCAAATATCTTCTTTTTTATCATATATTTACTCTAATTTTAGCACCCTTTGATGATTCTTGCTTACTGCAATTATTACCCTTTTCCTTCCTTCTCATTTTTTCCCTTGTGGTGTTGGTTGTTGTTTCTTCATTTTTTTTATATTATTTGAGTTCTCTCTCTTTTTCTTAATGAGCTTAAGATTTATCAGTTGTGTTTATCTTTTCAAAAAACAGTACCTGATTTCATTGAGCTGATCTATGGTTTTAAGTCTCTATTTCATTTATTTCTGCTCTAATTTTTATTATTTCTTTCCTGCCACTAGCTTTGAGTTTTATTAGTTCTTTTTCTAGATCCTTTAGGTGTAAAATTAAGTTGTTTACTTGAGATTTTACTTGTTTCTTTTTTTATTCAAATTTTCTTAGTTAACATACAGTGGAATATTGGTTTCTGGGGTGGAATTCAGTGATTCATCAATTACATACAGCTTGTTTCTTGAGGTAGGCCTGTTTGGCTATAACCTGCCTTTTGATTTTCAAATTGTGTTTTTGATATAGACATTTTAAAAATAATTATATTTTTATTTTAAAAATTAATTAACATGCATTGTTATATTAGATTCAGAGATACAGTATAATGTTTCAACAATCCTGTGTATTTCTCAGTGCTTATCAAGATAAGCATACTCTTAATCTCCTTTATATATTTCATCATTCCTCACCCACCTTCCCTCTGGCAACCACCAGTTTCTTGTGTGTATGTGAAAGTCTGTTTTTGTTTGTCATTTTTTTGTTCATTTGTTTTGTTTTTTTAAATTCCATGTATGAAGGAAATTGTATGGTATTTGTCTTTCTCTGATTTATTTCACTTAGTATTATTCCCCCAGGTCCATCCACATTGTCACAAAGGGCAAAATTTCATTCACTATGCTTACTGAAACATTATTTATAATAGCTAAGATATGGAAACAGCACAAATGTCCACCAGTGGATGAATATATAAAGAAGGTGTGTGTGTATATATATTTATACATGCATATACTCAGCCATAGATAAGCAGACATTATTAATTTTGATGAAGATCCAGTGTATCAGTCTGATTCTTTCATTTTTAGTGGTTATTATAAACTCACTATAACTCTTTCCTTACCCCAAATTTGCAAATATGTTCTAAGTTTTCTTCTAGAAGTTTTACATTAATAGCTTATCTACATAATTGTAATATCTATCTCAAAACATTTTCTTTTTTAAAATTTTTATTTTTTTAATTTATTTTCAGTATTCCAGAATTCATTGTTTATGCATCACGCCCAGTGCTCCGTGCAACACTTACCCTCCACAATACCCATCACCAGGCTCACTCAACCTCCCACCCCTCCCCTCCAAAACCTTCACTTAGCTCCTCAGAGTCCACAGTCTTTCATGGTTCATCTTCCCCTCCAATTTCCCCCAATCCCTTCTCCTTTCCATCTTCCCATGTCCTCCATGTTATGCCTTATGCTCCACAAATAAGTGGAACCATATAATTGACTTTCTCTGCTTGACTTACTTCACTCAGCATAATCTCTCCCAGTCCCATCCATGTTGATACAAAAGTTGGGTATCTGTCCTTTCCTATGGAGGCATAATACTCCATAGTATATATGGACCACATCTTTTTTACCCATTCGTCTATTGAAGAGCATCTTGGTTCTTTCCACAGTTTGGCGATTGTGGCCATTGCTGCTATGAACATTGGGGTACAGATGGCCCTTCTTTTCACTACAACTGTATCTTTGGGGTAAATACCCAGTAGTGCAATTACAGGGTCATAGGGAAGCTCTATTTTTAATTTCTTAAGGAATCTCTACACTGTTTTCCAAAATGGCTGCACCAACTTGCAGTCCTACTAACAGTGTAAGAAGGATCCCCTTTCTCCACATCCTCTCCAACACACATTGTTTCCTGTCTTGTTAATTTTGGCCATTCTAACTGGTATAAGGTGGTATCTCAATGTGGTTTTGATTTGAATCTCCCTGATGGCTAGTGATGATGAACAATTTTTCATGTGTCTGTTAGCCATTTGTAGGTCTTCATTGGAGAAGTGTCTGTTCATGTCTTCTGCCCATTTTCTGACACAATTATCTGTTTTGTGGGTGTTGAGTTTGAGGAGTTCTTTATAGATCTTGGATATCATCCCACTGTCTGTAGTGTAATTCGTGAATATCTTGTGCCATTCCATGGGTTGCCTCTTTGTTTTGTTGACTGTTTCCTTTGCTGTGCAGGAGCTTTTTATTTTGATGAAGTCCCAAAAGTTCATTTTCGCTTTTGTTTCCTTTGTCTTTGGAGACATATCTTGAAAGAAGTTGCTGTGGCCGATGTCGAAGAGGTTATTGCCTATGTTCTCCTCTAGGATTATGGTGGATTTCTGCCTCACATTGGGGTCTTTTATCCATTTTGAGTTTATCTTTGTGTTTGGTGTAAGAGAATGGTCAAGTTTCATTCTTCCACACATAGCTGTCCAATTTTCCCAGCACCATTTATCGAAGAGACTGTCTTTTTCCCACTGTATATTTTTCCTGCTTTGTCAAAGATTAGTTGACCATAAAATTGAGGGTCCATATGTAGGTTCTCTACTCTCTTCTACTGGTCCACGTGTCTGTTTTTGTGCCAGTACCATGCTGCCTTGGTGATCACAGCTTTTTCATAAAACTTGGCATCAGACAATGTGATGTCCCCAATATGATATCTTATCAGGGCCAAGGTTTAATTTTTTCCTCTGTATTTGTAGTTTTTATTTTTATTTATTTTTTCACATGCCCTCCTTAATGCCCATCACCAAATTATCCCACCTCCCACCAACCTCCCTTTCTGCAACCTTGTTTGTTTCCTGGAGGCAAGTTCACTTTTAATGTGTTCTTCTAATTTTTCC
>RCUC01136039.1:0-13076 GCA_003697995.1 Taxidea taxus jeffersonii
GGGGGGGGGGGAGTGACATTACCTCCCAAGGGACATTTGGCAAAGTCTAGAGGATGTCGCTGGCCTCCTGGAGGTAGAGGCCAGGATTGCTGCTACTGCGTAGAATCCTACAGTACACAGAACAGCCCTCTCCACCCAACACAGAAGGATCCAGCTCAAATATTAAGACTGATGAGGTTAGGGAAATCTGTTCTCAAGAAAGGTCCCAGCTCTCCTAAGGAGGTCCTCCATCCATAGCTGTCTCTCTCAAATTCAGGCAATACAGGTAACATTCCCCCTTCCTTCAGGTCTAGAGGTTGGAAAACCCCAGTGCTGCCAGCTTGCAGGTGCTACACTGTCCCTTATGCTTCTCTAATATCCTGCCCACATCCTTGTCTTACCCCCTTTATGAAACTGCTTAAAGGACCCTAAACAGAGTGGGCTATTCTGTTTCCTGATGGAACTCTGACAAATGCACCCTTTCATCTCCAACAGCCAAGTGCCCAATAGCAATAAGCATCTGCTAAATCAATTAATGAATAAGTGATTAATTAAATGATTAATAGGCTCTCCCCAGGAGACCTGGATTTAGAAAGTCAAAAATAAATCTTAGAATTTATAACTTTTTAAAGATTTCCCAGGTGATTCTACAACAATGCCTTTATGTATTAGTGGAAAAATCAGCCCAGGGATGGGAAACTACTTTTGGGGGTCACATTATTGTGAGGAGTAGTAGACTGTGGTCCAGTTAAGTACCCAGGTCTGGACATTGACTGTCAATACCACCAGTCTTTGTTACTTTTCCTTGAATTATTTTTTTCCCAGACCATTGGCAATGCCTTTGCCATAATGCACATCCTGGATATCTAAGAGGATCATTCAATCTGTGAGGTTCTTATTCATCTACACAGAGTTCTGAACATCCAGGGATGAAGATACAGCACCACAGAGGGGACAACAGCCCAAGGACAGATACTTCTGGCTCAGTCCAAGATTCTGCCACATCCAAGCTCCTTGACCAATTAAGATGCAGTTCCCTCACCTGGAAAACAGAGATGAGAATGCTCACTGCTCAGGTTTGTCCTGAGACAATGCCTATGAAGCGTGTGGCCAGGTGCTGGGCACAGACTGAGATTTCAGACAGTGTGTGATCCTGGCTAAGATGTGTTCCAGGCCAATTTTCTGCAGTTTGTGTTCGAGAATTCTCAGAGTTCTCAATGGGACTCAATCAGGACAAATTGAATCTTAAAAAATAAGAGATTCAGTCCTTTATATTCTTAGCTAAAATGTGGACCCTAGAAAAGCCAGTCCCAAGCCCCCAAAACTCAGGCTATAGGTTTTAATTGCTTACCACAGCTTTAAACCTGTGAAAAATATCCATTCTTTTGTGAGCTTAAGAGAACAAGGTTTCCTCTAGGTTTTCTCAAAAGAGTAGAATGAGTATCTCATGTTTGCTTTTCTCTCTTCGTGCTCAGATTAGAGTCTTCAACACCAGGGAACTATCAGATTTCCCACTCAGAAAAACAGAATGGTTTGCAGGGGAAAAAAGGAAGAAAGAAAGCTTACTTCTATCCCTCTATCCCTCCATAACTTGGACTTGGAGGATTTGAACATTGACTAGTCTAAAGGAAAACAAAAATGTGTGCTTCTAGTATGCCTTGTAATTTAGACTCAAGGAAGGACCAAAGGGATGCTGAGGATAAGGGAATATTCTCTTCAGTGGAGACTTGACTACAACGGCCCAGTACTCTCTAACTCTGAGACTCGGAATTTTCATCTGTAGAGTGGGGTATAGCAGTACCTAGCTTATGAGTCCAAGGTAAGGACAGACCGGTATAATTACAGTAATAATTTTCCACTTACAAGTTTGCAGGTAACTTTCTTCAGTTAACACTCTATGTTGCCAATGTACATTGCCCTCAGGGACAATTCCTTAAATTTTTTCTTCCAATTATATAGTCAATATTGTTTACTGTAGAAAATGTGAACAGTATATTAAAAAAAAAAAACAATAAAGAAAGCAAGAGTTGTGTGAAACTCCTCCCCCTGCCCTGCATCCCCACCCCAGCATCCTGAGATAGTTACCATTAACATTAGGGGAGTGATTTTCATGCTTCTCCCTATCCATTTTTAAACTGTTTTTAAAAATCCAACCTGATGCTGGGATCAGCTATGAATCTGCAAATTTTAACCCAGCTCTAGCATGTTGGACTGTAGGGATAAGTGATTGAGCCTTTCTGGGTCTTGGAACCTTAATCTATAAATGGTGTATTCATTATCTATAAAATGGTGTATTCATTTCCTAGGGCTGCTGGAACAGATTTCACAAACTGAGGGGCTTAAAAGAAGAGAAATCCATTCTCTTGTGGACCACCTCTTAGGGGGCCACCGTTTAACTCACTACAACTGGGACTGAGAACACTTGCCTCCCAAAGTAACTGTGATGAACATGTTGAATGGCATCGTGTTTATGCAGTTCTTGGCACATGATAATGGTCAATAAATGCTGTGTATTAATAATCTTATCTGAAAGGCACTGTTTCTCCTCCTCCTTTCTGGAGGAATAAAGATATAAACCAACCTAAATGAATAATTTTGAGGTGCAAGTGGGTGCCAAAAAGGTGGTTTTCTTTCTCAGTGAACTCTTTCTACTGTCTTGAAGAGAGTTTTGATATATTTATGCTCTGATTTTTCTCTCTCTTTTCCCTGAGGCTTCTCTCTTCTCTCTAGCTTTCTTTCCTCCAGATATAGCTCAGCAGATTGACCATTTTACTGGAAAATACAAAGCTTCAGAAGGCACAGATTCAACCAAATCAATTAGGTGAATTACATTTTATTTAGAGTGAAAAATCCACCATTCATTGCGACATGTAGTTTTTCATGCTTCTGTGACATGGAGTTTGAATAGAAATTCTTTAGTCTTCACTATTTTAAAACATAGAGTTGTTCTTTTTTCCTTAACTTGGTAGATGAAAATCAAGACCAGTGAAAATGTTGAACAAGGAAGCTACTGCTTACTTCACAAAAAGATTTGTCCTTGACCAGATGACGCTCCTGGTGCATTTCTGGCAATTTGATTTATAAGAGGTGGATAATAATAGAGCAAGAAAAACAATGGAGTGGGGATGGAAAGAAGTGAGTTTTATTCTGGGCTGCATTATCCTCAAGCTGTGTGGCATCGTATGGTAAAGTAATCTCTCCTTGTCTTGATTTTCCTATCAACTGAGGGAGAGGGTTGGAAGAAATGGCTGCCCAGGTGTGTCCCAGCTCTGGCCCTTCTAGAGCTCATCCACCAAATGCCAGTATTTCTCCATGCACCCTTCCTAACGATTTAACTTCAATCCCTTCACCAGTGGCTAAGAGAACACTGGAGATAAATGCAGCAACTTTTCTACAGGTGAAACACACGACGGCATGCGTTGACTTGGAAACTTCTGTGATTTTCATCTAAGAACAGGGAGTTCTGAAGCAAATGAGCGCAACAGGGAATAAGCCACTCCACACAGGAAGCTGGGCAACGGTCTCAAGACAATACATTCACACAAGTCCCAAGACTATGCGTCCACTTGACCACTGGTAGGATCTGAGGTGAAGTCCAAGAATCAGATGGCGAGAAGACCTTTGTGAACAGAAGGCTTGGCTTTCCTTATGAAGGAGGAGAAGCTCAGAAAAGGAACACATGTTATAATTTCTTGTCCCTCCTACCCCACCTTATACAGAATTGGTGCTTAGGGGGGGCCTGGGTGGCTCAGTGGGTTAGGCCTCTGCCTTCAGCTCAGGTCATGGTCTCAGGATCCTGGGATCGAGCCCTGCACTGGGCTTTCTGCTCGGCAGGGAGCCTGCTTCCCTCTCTCTCTGCCTGCCTCTCTGCCTACGTGGGATCTCTCTCTCCCTCTCTGTCAAATAAATAAATAAGATCCTTAAAAAATATAATTGGTGCTTGCCTAGGGCTCACTGACTCACTGGCTGTCAACTGCTCAGGGGGAACCAGGGGACAGGTTATCTCCCAGAGAACATTGACCACAGGGAGGAAACGCCATGAAATCAGGTGGTAGGAGAAACTGTGTTCGGGGCTGACTCCATTATAGGTCTGGCTGGGCTGGGCAGCTGTCCTAGGTCCCCAGGACCTGTCAATCTGCTACTTGCCATTTACCTCTTCCCTTCTGGGCCTTAGTTTCTTCAATGTCATCAGCCTCCCCTCCTTCTCCTCCCCCTCTTCCTCTGCATCGCCCTCCTTCTCCTCTTCCTCTCCTTCTTCTCCTCCTCTTCCTCTCCTTCTTCTCCTCCTCTTCCTCCTCCTCCTCTTCTCCTTCCTCCTCCTCCTCCTCATCATCTTTGCCTCTGTCATCATCACCATCGTCCTCAACATCATCATCACCTTCATCAGCATTGTCATAGCGGCCATTTTTTCAATGTTTGCTGTGTATGTGACAATACGCTAAATACTTCACATTCACTTTCTCATAACCATCACGACAGCCTTAAGGAGGTCCAGTGTGGTCCCCCCCAAATAGATCCCGAGATGCATACAAAATGGTTTATTTGGAAGATGATCCCAGGAAGCATGGGGAGGGAGGAAGAGTTGGGGACGAAAGCAGAAATAAAGCTGTGTTAGTGAGTGGTCAACGCTGAGGGTAACTAGGGCAGAGTCAAGCTACGGACCTCCTGAGAGGCCATGAGAACACACCTCAGAATTGTCCCATGAGGAAGTAGGACCTTTATCTACCACACGCCATTCTCTATTGATTGAGGTTATCTCTGGGGATATCACCTCCTGGCGCTTCTGATCTGCCCCATCCTGAGCTGGGACAGGAGAGCAATCAAAGTAAGCCCTCTGGAGGTGAACGTCAGTATACTGGGAACTGCCCCCCTGAGCTCTAAGAGGCTTGGACGGTAGGAGGGGGCAAGCAGATATGGGTGGGACACCAACAACATCCATGATACTATCACTATTCCAGTCTGGGGGATGAGGAAATTGAAGTTCAGGGAGGTGAAGTAAATGCCTCAGATCTCAGAGTCCTGCGTGGGTGGAGTTGGGATTTGAACGGGTCTGAAGATGACAGAGCCTGAGCTATTAACTCCATGCTTCCAGCTACTAAAGGTGGGGGTTAGCTCTATGCTGCCCTGTGCCCGCAGCTCACCTGTCCCCAATGTCCCGTGATGAGTCCCAGCATGGAGGGGGCAGTTTTGGACACAGAACTGGGACCCCAGGCAATCATGAAGTTTCCACATTCCACATGGGTCAGCTGCATATCCTTCTCAGACACCTCTCAGTCAGTGAGGTTCGAGGCCCAGCAACTTCGGAGAAGTCACTCCGGCACTCTGATCTCAGCGTCCTCATTTGGACTGGGAGGAGAACAATGAGACAGGTACCCTCCTGTCAGGTTGTGGCCTGAATTCAAGGACATAATGCGTGAAAGGAGGATAGTACAGCCTCTGGCAAATAACAAGAGCGTAGAAGCTCTGTTAGCTTATTTCTGTCACACATGATTAGTATATTATAATTACCTAAGCCTTTGGTCTTCCACCTGGCACATACTGTTTCTAAAATTAAAATCAGGATGTTACCCAGGACAGAGTCTAACAAGAAAAGGTGACGGAGAAACCAGGCAAATTCACTGTCCAGTCTTTCTGACACTCTCTACCATGTCTGGC
The DNA here is from genome assembly GCA_003697995.1 of Taxidea taxus jeffersonii. Classification (NCBI taxonomy): domain Eukaryota; kingdom Metazoa; phylum Chordata; class Mammalia; order Carnivora; family Mustelidae; genus Taxidea; species Taxidea taxus. Next base: position 5,635 of record RCUC01136039.1, read on the forward strand.
AACTACAACCACCACTGTGTGCATCTTTACTGGAAGGGCAGATGATGTCTGGAGAGGCTTACAGATGTCTAGCCAGGCCCAGACGACACTCCTCTTTAAGTTGCCTGGAGTCACAGTTTGACTCACCAGGATCCTACTTCTGTCCTTATCCCTCATATTCTGTTCGCAACCCAACAGCAGCCAGAAGAGAAGAGAAGAGAAAAAAGAAGAGAAGAGAAAGGAAAAGAAAAGAGTGGGAGGGAGGGAGGGAGAAAGAAAGAAATAAAGAAAGAAAGAAAGAAAGAAAGAAAAAGACTATATCATGCCTCTGTTTGAAATTGGACTATGATTTTCCCTTCCTCTTGGAGAAAAGCAAAGCCTTGACAGTGGCCACAGAGGCCCCATGCTGCACAATCTGGATGCTCCCTTCCTTGAACTCTCTGCCTCATTTCTGAGCACTCTCCTGTCGCTCCCCCTGCAGATGCCCTTGGTGATTCTGGGGCTAGCGTGCATGCACAGGGCATTTGCACTGGCTGCCCCCTCCATGGCCCTGTGGCTCACTTCACTGTTTCCTTCAAGTCTTTATCAAATGTCACCTTCTCCAGAAGGACTTCCCCAACTACATCATTTACATGACAACAATCTTGCACCCCCACCCCACTACTTGACCCTCCTGTCTTGATTGGACTCTTGTCTTGATTGACCTCCTTGACTGACCTGTCTTGATTGACTCTATTTCTTTGTTACCTACTTATACCTTCACAGTGTATAGTCTGTCTCCCTCCCATGGAACCGTGATTCTCAACCAAGAGTGTTGGTCCCCCAGACATTTAGCAATATCTGAAGATATTTTGGGTTGTGATTGGGGAGGGGGCTCATGGCTTCTATTGGGTTGAGGTCAGGGATGCTGTCAAACACCTCATGATGCACAGAATAGCCCCCCACCACACCAAATTCTCCAGCTTGAAATGTCAGTAGCCCAGAGGTTGAAGAACTGGGCCATGGAATGAAGCTTCACGAAGATGGGGCTTTGGGCTATTTTTTTTTCCTTTATTGCTAGATTCTGACCTCAAGAACAGTTATCTGGCATGCAGCAGTCACTCAACAGATGGGGGTAAATAATGCCTAGAAATGGTCCCTAGCATGAAGACTTCCAGATTCATCAATAACTCAAAATTCCTCTTCAAACCAGCAGCAGAACAAAAGTACCCAGGCACTGGCCAGACCCCAAGAAAGACCCAGGTCCTTGTTTGGAAAAGGAATCATTTTCACCAGAAAGAAAGAAAGATGTCCCTCTAACAGCCCCACCCGGAACTTGCACATTGTGTTCTAAGTTTAACACATCTTGTGTTCTCTCTGCTGAAACCCTTGGCCCCAGCCCATAATATCCCTGAATCCAGGAAGCCATTATGACTGATCAGGGTCAAAGGTTTCTCCTATTGTAACCCACTTCCCCCATCAGAGTTTTAAATTTGGAAAACGTTCTTATTGCTATTGTGTGGAATGGCAGGTCTCAGATAACCTCAGAAAGATTTTTATTTGTCTACCATGACCCACCACCACTAAAAAAAAAAAGAAGAAGAAGTTTTAAAAAATTGCAGAGCAGGAGGGGGCTTTCCTCAGAACATAATGTTAATAGACAAGGAATCAGATAAGAGCCAGCTGATATTTTCAGCCTTTAACTGAATAAAAGGAAGGAGAAGTTGTCAGATTCCCAGAGGGACCCCCTACATGAAATTCCATTTCTTTTTTAAGATGACCAGAAGAGGAAAAAAATCAGAATCCTAAAAGAGTACAATTTTAGGTGACAGTAGGCAGTTAAAACTTTAAGGAGATTATTCAAATACCTCGGAAATTTCTGGAATGTTCCGCCCACCTTCTACATGAAGAAGAGTCATGGTACCCACAGATATGTCCTGCCTTGTAACACTGGGGCATCAAAGAAATCTCTGGCTTTGACCAGGAAGAGAAGAGGAGGCAAGGGGCAGGTGAAGAGAGATGCCAAATCTCAGAATTGCATAGAGTAATTAAATGGCAGGAGGAGGTTGTGTTGGTCAATAGTGTAGAACAATGGGGCACATGGCCATTTTGGGGGAGAATGCATTCGAGAGGAGGGAGTAGATGGAAGGTCCCGGACTTATGAAGTCCGAAAAAGTTACTCCAGTCAATTCTGCAAATATTCATGGAGCCCCACTCTGTTCAGGGCTTGGTTAGAGGCTAGCAGTACAAAGACAGGAGACACAGAGGCATGGTGCCAAATGCACGGGCACTGACATGGGTTTAAATCCTCGAGCCACCACTCTTGTTAGAGGAGCCTGAGCAGCTTGACTTAATCCCGCTCAGACTTGGTTTCTCCATCTGTAGAACAGGATTGAAAGAGTAGTCATCTACCTCACAGGGCTGCTGGGGGGATGCTATTTGGCACAGTGCCCACCACGTGGAAATTATTTGATGATAGATGTCAGTATTATTAGAAGTAAGACAAGGTCCTCCCCCTTAAATTGTTCATAATCTAGTGGGGGCATACATAGTCCTAATTAAAAAAGCAACCAACATTTGTCATGCGTTCACTCTCTACTGGTTTCTATAACATATGCTTTACAAAAATGATTTCATCGAATCCCATACAACCTGTGATAGATGTAAGTGTTGTTCAGTAATACACTTGGTTCTTTTACCATTTAGGGCAATTGAACTTCCCCAAGTATCTTGCATTTGGGTTGGGCCATGTCACTAATTCTGGCCAAGTGAGTATGGGAGAAAATTATACCTATTGCTGGCCTGGCTGGAGGATTTCCCTACCAGTGCATGACCCAGATGCATGTGATCTTCCCCTTGCCCCCACGAGAAGGGCCACTCCAGGTGGTGGGGCCTTTGTCACCACTGGAACTGAGCCCAGTTGCCCACAGTTCCAACTAATACATCCTGTACCGGCTCCCTTCCCTTCCTTTCTCATCTTGTCACTTCCCTGTCAGTGCTTCCTGGAATCACTCCCTCCCATCCCCCCCAAAAATCTTCTTGCACTCAAATTCCAGTTGCTTTGGGGATTACCCACTCCCAAATAGCAATCTCAATCCATGATCTTGCAAATCCCATTTAGAATTGTTTAGAGGTGAGCTAAACTCACTATCATATCAACAAAGTGCGTGTTGACCTAACTCATTACTCCCGCCTATCTTGAAATATCTTCCGTTTTTGTAAATGTTCGTTGGTTCCTCTTGGTCCAAGGATAAGGATGATAGCAGCAGATGTGCAAAGAACATGCAGCATAAATAAAAAATAAGCTTGTGTTGTCTGAGCTCTAAATCCACTGAGATTTAGAGACTGGTAATTATTGGAGCATGACTTTGCCTCTCTTGACTCTTATACAACACTTGTATGGTAAATACCATTCTCATCCCCATGCCTTAGTCATGGAACTTGAGTACAGAGAGGTTAAATGATCTGCCTGGTTTCCAGGTCTCAAACCAGGCAGTGTTGGGGGCTAGACTCCCACCCAGTTCTAAGTCTCAAGTTCATGCTCCAAACCATTACACCGTATAGATAAAGAGACAAAAGTAAGCAAAGATAGAGAAGATACAAGAGGACTCTAAACAACTTGAAAAATCTGTTGATAGCATAGCATGTTAGAAAGCACTGAATGCTACATCAGAAACGATGTACTATATGTTAGCTAATTGAATTTAAATTTTTTTAAAAAGGTTGCATTCAAGAAAAAAAAGAAAAGAAAAGAAAAACAAAAGCCTACCCAAAGGAAACCATGCCTTCTGAAACTGAAACCCTCAGTCGCCTAAAACAGACTGCATGCCACCACCACCCCCCACACAACTACTGTAGATCAAATGACCAACATAGCATCCAGAGCCAAGAAGATACTCAGTGCATGTTGGTATGTGAACAGCAGGGTGGGAGAAAGACAGGAGTGAAGGAGAGGTCATATTTCTCACCTCCACACACCATACATGGCAGATGGAGAGAAGCTCTGCTCGCTGAGGTTGGGCAAGCTCCCCTTCCTCATCTCCTTCTCCATCAGTTCAGACTGATCTCAACTGTATCATCTCTTCCAAGAAAAAACAAACGAACAAAAGAAGGCAGCCCCAAAGAGCTATCAGTCTAGCTTGCTGGGCTAGATGATTGTTACATGATTATTACACAAGAGATGTGATGTGCTCGATAACTGGGCCATAGAAAAGGAACATGAAGGAAAAGACATAAGGAGTAGAGAGAACTAGGCACCCAGTGGCCAGAGTGAGTCTTTCTTTCTCATGTATAAAACAGGCAGGTCTTTATAAATTTTGGGAACCTGCGCTAAAGGAAAATCAAAAACTCTGGGAGGGCAGCAGAATTTCCTACTTGGCGTCCTCTATCCCGTGATCCTTACAGATCCTCTGCCTCCATCCCCTCACCACCTGCCTGCTTGCCAAAGACCTCTACCTATGAGCCAGGGCCAGGCCGGCATGCAGGGAATGAAGCTGACTCTGTCTTTGCATGTCCCTGCTTCAATGAGCAGCTCCTTAAATGTTGTAGCCCAGGCACCTTGCTCTCCTCACCCTAGTCCCAGGGGAGCAAGCACCTGTGTCTTCCTGTCTGGGGCTCTCTCTACTTGAAGGAATGAGTCCAGCCTTCTGCAAAGCAGACCAGAGGTGCCAAGGAGCGGACGAACCCAGAGTAGTCCTCAATCAGTGACAAACGTTAAGATAGAAGGTAAACAACCCTGCTTCCCTGACTTCCCAGTGTGTGCCACACCATCTCCCAGAAGCCCCTAGTGCAAGGTGCCAGATACAAGAAGTTAAAAATATAGTGAGCCCAGTTAGCTTGGAATTCCAGATAGACAATGAATAACAGTATAGGAGTGTCCCATGTAAAATGGGACATACAAACACTGAAAATCAGTTGTTTCTCTGACACTCAAATGTAACTGGGTGTCTTTTATCTGGCAACCCTACCTCAGGGCTGTTACTTGCTTATTAATACACTCTTTTCACTTCCTTATTTCTTTACCAGGGCTTCCTGGAATCACTTCCCAGGTAAACAATCTGTCCTCAAATTGTAGTTACATGTGGAAAAACCCACCTGAAGACAGAGACTTTAAGCCACTCAGGGTAAAGGTGTGGCAGTTTCTCTATCAAATGCCCTCTGCATTTTACCTGGGCACTAGCTGAACTCATCACCATGTCACCAAAGTGGGTGTCGATCCAACTCGTTATTTCATCTGGCATTGAAAATCTTCTATTCTCTGGACAGTGGGAAAAGAGATCTCACTCGCCAGTCTCACCAGTGGGTCTCGGGATATAGAAAATGTCACTATGAGCCGTCAGGCCTCTCTTCCATTACTGGCCCCCAAGCTCCTCATTGTTCAGGGTATAATTCATTCCACAGCAAGAGACACGGATGGATAGAAGTGAGCATGGCTGGATAGAGACCCACCCCCATTCCCCACTCTAGATGAAGACCAAATGACATAATAAAGAGAAGCTCTAGAATTCTGTCTTAGTCTCTAATGACATTTCATGATGGTCAAGAACACAGGCTCTGGGCTTCGAGACTGAGTGGGAGGCCTTATTTGCTACTTCTTGAGCAGGTGGCTTCGCCTTGCTGAGCCTCAGTTTCCCCATCTTTCAAACGCCACACAGGACAGTTGGAAGCATTCAGGGACATGATGTAGACAAGATCACTGTTGGCTATGATAATGGCAACTCTAGTGCTACCTTGGTACTGAATTTGTTTTGTACAACCCTAGGTCATCAGAGCTTAAGGGTTCTGCTTCCAAGACAGAAATTGGAAGCAATGCCTATAACATGTCAAAGGGTTTAAGATCACTCCTCCTGTGGGTGCCTGGCTGGCTCAGTCAAGAAGACCATGCAACTCTTGATCTCAGGGCTGTGAGTTCAAGCCCCACACTGGGTGTACAGATTATGTGAATATAAAAATTTTAAAGAAAAATATAATAAAATCACTTCTCCTGGCATGAGGCTGTGGCTCTGAACATTTGCACAGGGTTCTCCTTCAACAGTAAGTCCCAACACCAGGAAAAACAGTGAACACCTAACAATTCATGCAACAGTATTTACTGAGCCTGTAGCTGAGCCCTGAGCTCTTTAAATGGAAATGGATTCCCCACTTTACCCAACTCGTGCCCAGTGAGGCTAATTCACTCATTCTCCCACCTGCTTGTTCCCTGTGGGCATTTGAGTTTACGACTTCTCATCCAACACTGTAGTGGTTTTGTTCCCCTTTTCTTTCCCAGTATCTTTTAAACTATGTTTTTCCCCCAAGTCCTTGAATAATGTACAGGCATGATGTTTCATGGTTTTATGTAGCCCCGGTATCTTTTATAAACCCAATGGGAGTCCTTGTTCTGCAGTTCAAAGACACAGATAAAGGCAATTTCTGTGTGTATGATGGGCTCCTATAAGGGGTGAATTGCATTCTTCCTTCTAGTAAATAAAAGAGAATCCTGATTTTTGAACAACCAAAAACAAATTAAGGATCTGTCTTTCCCCAACCCTCTAAAAAAAGAGTTTTAAAACTGTAAAGCTAATCCTCATGCAAATAATCTCAGATCAGATATTTTCTTTTGTTTTTTTTTTTGTCTTTTCTTTTTAAACCTCTCCTAAAAATAGATCAACTCTTTAGTATCAGGCTATTCCTAAATTATGGCAAAGCAAGGCTTTCAACTCCTAGTGGCTTCTTGCTTTCAATTTTTTGGTTGTTTTTTTTTTTTTTTTGATCGGAGGTCATTTTATTTTTTATTTTTTTTTATTTAAACATATAATGTAACCCCACCACCCTCTCCCAACACCCCTACCCCCCACCTCCCTGTTTGTTTTATGACATTAAGCGTCTCTTTTGGTTTGTCTCCCTCCCGATCCCATCTTGTTTCATTTATTCTTTTCCTACCCCCTTAACCCCCACCCCCGTTGCATCTCCACTTCCTCATATCAGGGAGATCATATGATAGTTGTTTGTTTTTAACCAAATCACATCTTGCTTGGCAAAGACTTTTTATTTTTATTTCCCTGATTCAGAGGTCCTTAATGAAAGCAAAATTCAACCTTACATCGGTCTTGTATGAATTAGGGACCGTGTAAACAGTACTTAACAGTTCTAATTGAAGGTCAGTAAATCCCCAAGAGATTAAACGAATCCTGCAGGGAGCCGTGTAAATCTCCCTTCCTTTTATGGCAGACCAGTCAAGTCCCCAGCCTGCTTTGTGCAAGGCTTAATAAACATGGTATGCATCTAATCAAAACCATTTTGCACCCAAATGGGTTAGGGGCGTAAATCACAATTACTCTTGGCACTAAACCCTTGGCCCATAGAGGCCCAATGTTGCCAAATACCATCATCAGAAGTGGACTTCTAGTGCTTAGACGTCTGGCATGGGTTTCCAGGTCTGAGGGTCCAGCCTGTTTCTCAGCAGGAGAATCCAGGTGGGGGTATAAAATCTGAAAATTTCAAAC
>ML103176.1:800-65505 GCA_003697995.1 Taxidea taxus jeffersonii
CAGTGGGTGAAGCTTCTGCCTTCAGCTCAGGTCAAGGCCTTAGGGTCCTGGGATAGAGTCCTGCCTGGGGGCTTCCTGCTCAGCAAGGAGTCTGCTTCTCTGTCCCTCTCCCTCTACGCCACTGTTCATGCTCTCTTGCTGGCTCCCTCTCAAATAAATAAGTAAAATCTTTTTTAAAAATAGAAAAGACTAAGTGAGAGCTGGACTTCAGTGTATCAAACCTATCTGTTTTTGTTCAGGTTTTTGTCAGTGGCTTTTTAAAAAAAAATTATTTTTTTAATTTGACAGACAGAGATCACAAGTAAGCAGAGAGGCAGATAGAGAGAGAGAAGGGGAAAGGCTCCCTGCTGAGCAGAGAGCCTGATGCGGGGCTCGATGCCGGGCTGGATCCCAGGACCCTGGGATCATGACCTGAGCCGAAGGCAGAGGCTTTAACCTACTGAGCCACCGAGGAGCCCCTTGTCAGTGGTTTCATTCCTTACATTAAATACTCCCCTGTACCATCTCAGAGTGCAGATAATAGCTCATCCAGTTAATAGCCCATCTCTGTCTACAAAGAATTTGAGGTGGTTTTTAAAATTACGAATATAGAGAAGAAGACAAAATATAGCTATTAAGAGTACTCAAGGTGGGGATGAAATTATACATAATTGCTAAAATTTACTAACAAACTTGCCTCTGAGCTTCCTCAGTTTCCTTGGTTGAAGTGTCTTTTCTGTTCAGAGTAAATAGTAAAAGAAATAAAGGCAGTTTGGTTTCTGCAAGGTCACGTTGTAAAATCCTTAACCTGCCACTAGAGGCTGCTCTTACTTATTATGTGAGGACTAATCTAGTGAAAAGAGCTTTTTTCCCCACAATACTGGAAATTATTTTGGAAATTGCATTGTTTTACTACTCACATTTTCATGTCTTTTTCCCTACTGACAGTTCTTTTCTTTCTAAAAATTTATTACTGTTGTTATTAATTTTGGTTCCTATCAGTTCTGATGGCTTGTTTTGGCATCCAAATAGAAGATGAAGGTACTCTTACTTTTGGCTTATGCTTTTGTAATTCAGCACAATATGTGGTCCGGGATGCATTTAGTCACTGTTAGGAATTTCCTTTTTGCAATCAGAAAACTCACTTTTATTAAGGCACAATTCCATGACCAAAATGCATTGTGTCTACTGCTTTCCTTATTAACCATTATAGTGAACTAAATGATTGCTCTCTTTTATCCACTCTGTTTTTAATAAAATAAGGAATATTCAGAAAGGACTTTTCAAATAGGCAAGATATAATTAGATCATAAGCAAATACTGAGTAAGTACAAGGTGAAGATTTATGAAAAATCCTAATAGCTGATACAGGGCTTATCCCTCATCAAAGGCATATTGCATTCAAAATATTTTAATTTCTGACAAGTGATACCAACCCCTGAAGTGTAAGATGGCAAAGTATTAATCTGCAACATGAGACTTAAAGTAACATTCAGCCTTCTACATAACATACAAGGCCTGATATCAAACTCCGGCCCATTACGGTGCTAGGTAAAACTATGTATAGTTGCTTTTATCTTTACAGCAGTCTTACAAAGAGACATTAGTACCTTTTTAAAATGAGTCAGTAGGCTTCATGAAAAGTAACTTGTTCAGGATCCAACAGCTGTCAATGGTTTGTAAAGCCAAGATCAGATCTCGTCTGGTTGATGCCAAAGCCCATCCTCTTTCATCTTATCACTATCGAAGAAGTATAGCAAGAACAAGGGTACTATTAAGCAATCACTCATACATTTGATAAATACTTACAGAATTTTATTTTCATTAGCTAAATTCCGTGCTTTATTCAGATTTCATTAGTTCTTATCTAATGTCCTTTTTCTGTCCTAGGATCCCATCCAGGATACATTACATTTAATTGTTATATGTCCTTAGGTTCCTCTTGGTTGTAACAATTTCTCAGACTTTCATTATTTTTTTTTAAGATTTTATTTATTTATTTGACAGAGGGACAGATCACAAGTAGGCAGAGAGGCAGGCAGAGAGAAAGGGGGAAGCAGGCTCCCTGCTGAGCAGAGAACCCGATGCGGGACCGGATCCCAGGACCCTTGGGATAGTGACCTGAGCCGAAGGCAGAGGCTTTAACCCACTGAGCCACCCAGGCACCCTGACTTTCATTATTTTTGAATTTTTAAATTCATGTTTATATCATTATTTTTGACAGTTTTGAGTACTGGCCAGGTATTTTGTAGAATGTTCTTCCATTACAGTTTGATGTTTTTCTCATGGTTAGACTGGGATTATGGGCTTTGGGAGGATGACCACAGAAGTGTAGTGCCATCTCATATCATATCATATCAAGGGTATATACTGTCAGTATGATTTACCACTGATGTTGATTTAGAACACCTGGCTGAGATGGTGTTTGTCAAGTTCTCCACTTTAAAGTTGCCTTTTCTCTCCCTTTCCCTAATCTTTGGAAGGAAGTCGTTGTGTATAGCCTGCACTTCAGGAGGTAGGAACCTATGTACCATCTTCTTGAGCTCAGAGTATCAACATTATTGTATGGATTTATGCACAGGAGATTTGTTTACTCTTCCCCCTTTGTCAGTTTATTTAATCATTTATTCATATCAGTGTGGACTCATGGATATTTCTTTTATACTTTGGGTTATAATCCATTATGGCTTCATTTATCAAATTAGTCCATCTTTGGTCTTTGGGAGCTCTTCCAGTTGGCTCCTGTGTTCCTCTGACATTCCTCCATGATCGTGAGGTTTTCTGTTTTGTTTTTGAGCATTTCCTTGTTTTCTGATACTGTAAGATGTTCCAGAATCATCCTGTATATTTCTTGCCCTAGTCCTAAAGTCAGCTACTTTTCTAAGGAGCCCTGGTTTATTTTATTGGAGAACAGTATCAGAAACCAAGTTATAGATGCTAATGTGCTCAGTGCTACTGGGGTGTCATTGCTTCTAGTCTTTGGTAGCTGACAGATCAAGGAAAGAATGTGTGTATACTGACCTCTCTATATACACATACCTATAAATATCTCTATCTGTAACCATCTGTGTCTAAATTAAGCTAAACATAAGTTCATACTGATGCTTCAAACTCTAACTTTTCACCACATGGAATACTCCCTTGTATGTCTGTAACTTCCATTCCAGTAGTGCAAAACCTGGCCCCTACCATCTGCCATCCATTTGCTTGTTCATTTATACTGTATGTGTATAGTGGTATTAGGATTGTTAGCCAGAACTCCTATGGGAAACAACTTTATCAACAAAGCACAGTCTTTTGTATATAGCTTCTTCTTCCCTTAGTCTTACAGACTTCACTCATTTTCAGTTACAGAGGTCAACCCCTTTTCCTCTACCCATTCAGTAAGGTTGCACATAAATTTGTAATAAGTCAAGTGCTTTGGTCACATTCTGTACTTGATCTGGGATCCCAAGACCTCATAAATGATTTCTTTTCTAATTTGTACTCATTAATGTTTATTCTTTGTGCTGTACAATTTCATGGGTTTTGACAAATGCAAGAGATTGGATTTCAGATATAGATTTTGGAGACATCCTTATGTATATGACAGTAAAGGCCATGCAAGCATGGAGATCTGGGGGTCACATGTGGTATAAAAAGCAGGAGGAAGGAGTACAGAATGCTGGGAAACACTAACATGTAAGGGGCAGCTAGAAGATGAAAAACTAGAAAGAGAGAAAGAGTGTCAGGGATGTGTAAGAGAGAGTTCTGAGAAAGCCAAGCAAAGAAAATGACAAGAAGGAAGATATTAAAGGTAGGTGTCCTAACCCCTAGGGCCTCTGACTGTAACCATATTTGGAGGTAGGGTCTATTTTTTTTAAGATTTTTATTTATTTATTTATTTGAGAGAGACACACAGAGGACAAGTGGGGGGACGAGCAGAGGGACAAGCAGACTCCCTGCTGAGCAGGGAGCTCGATGCAGGGCTCGATCCCAGAACCCTGAGATCATTACCTGACCTGAAGGCAGACGCTTAACCAACTGAGCCACTCAGGCACCCCTGGAGGTAGGATCTTTACAGAGGTTAACAAGTTCAAATGATATAATTAGGGTGGGCCCTAATCCAATATGACTAGTGTCCTTATAAAAAAGGGACATTTGGACACAGAGACACACGTGCAGGAAGAGTACCCTGCAGACATGAAGATAACCTTTGTAGCCATGGAGAAAGGCTTGGAACAGGGCCTTCCTCCCTAGCCCTCAGATGTAAACAACCCTACAGACACCCTGATTTCAGATTTCTAGACTTCAGAACTGTGAAACAATAAATTACTGTTGTTTAAGCCACCAAGTTTGAGAGTTCATTTTGACATGTTTTTGTCTGTTTGTTTTGTTATGATAGCCTTAGCAAACTAATATAGGAGTGGTCTGTTATTTTGTTAGTGATTGCTCAGGTTAGATAAGAAATAGAAAATGCTCATGGACTTAGAAATTGATACATGGATGGTAACTTTAGCAAGAACCATTTCCAGTGCAGAAACCATATTGTGGTGATTGAGGGGTGAATTAGTGGGTGACCAGAGGAAGACAGATCATAGCTTTTGCTAAGAATGTTTGTTGAGGTTCTAGTCATTTCAAACTTCCTACTAAATTGTACTTGATTCTCTTGCTAATTCTATCCATCTTGTATTAAGAAAAATCAAATTAGCTTTTCTAATTCTTTATTTTCAGGAATTTTTTTTCTACTCAAAATTTTTTAGTGGTTCTGTTATGACTCTGTTAAGTTAACCTTGTTAAGTGGAGCACAGGTTGCTAGATGGTGAGTTGTGGCTCAACAGAAGAACTGGGGAACATGTTTTCATTAGTGTCCAAAGGTGGAATGCTTTTGGGTTTCCTGTGCTAAAGCCTAAATGGTTGATTCAAACAAAAAGAGCAAGGTTTTGGTAAGCATCATGAATGTCTCATCTAGAGACAACACAGGGGTGAGTTTGGGAGAAAGGGGGGACTTTGGATCACAAGGGCAGTTGGAGAAGTCCTATTGGGAACTTATATTTGTGTGTGACTCTCTGAGCTGTTATCTAGGGCATGTGCTGCAAGGATTTGTGTCAGTTCAAGGTACCTCTAGGCCCCTTGGCCAAACAAAAATGGATGCTGAGGCAGCAATACCATGGAGTAGCTTGACCTAACTTTTGACAGGTTCCAACTTCTGTTATTAAAATATCAATTGAAAGCTAGGAATGCACTTTTATTTACCAATATACATTTAAAGATGTAATTTCAGAGGCAGATAGTGGAAAATTGGGAGTAACTCTAAATAATATTAGTAAACTGATGTGAGGGAGCAAATAGAGCTTTGCGGAGGTCTGGGAGGACTCAATATTGACGTCAAGTTTCAGTGCATCTATAAATTGTACACCTTCTTCTTCCTAGTTGGATTATCAGCCAACTGAGAGATAAATATGGAGTTATTACAGATGAAGACTTGACTGGGGGACATAGTTGAGATGTGCAGTAATAGTAATGAACCCAAAGAGTGAGATATACTCACTACTCTGTCCCAGCACCGTGGGTAATTTCACATCTGTTCTCCCTAACTCACAGGGAACCTTTATTGTTAAGTTTGTTTTATTGATCAGAATATATGCTTTCTGAATAAGTAGACTCCTGGAAGAGGAAAGAAAGGGAGGATTGATCCATGTATGTCCAGTTCCTGCTCCTAAATATAAGGGAAGAAGTGAGTAATGGGCAGAGCAAGGCCAGTATTTTTGCTCCGTTGGAAGGTAACTCCACAGGGAAATACACATTAGGAACTGGAAAGAAATTCACTCTTAACTTTTGGGAAGGAAGATAAGGAAGGCTTCTTGCAAGAGAATCCTAGGCACTTAGAACCCTTGCATTAATATTTTGGGAAACTTCAAAAGTCTTCCTCCTCTACATCTCTGAAATAACCCAAAGATAACTTAATTCTTGAGTTTACTATGTGGAGAGCTACACCCTTGAGTAGTATTTGTAATTTCCTGTTATTGATAGTGTCTCATTCGAAAAGGATGAGCAGTTAACAAAACAAGGCACAACTAAACCTATGGCCGTATCTGTGAGGTATCATGTGAAATCAAAGCATCCACAATGGACCTTGTATCTTATTCCTTATTGTCTTGAAACAAAGACCTTCCCTTCCCCAATATCAACATGAAATATGAAAATAAAAATATCCATGTAAGAAAATGTAAGTATGGCAGGCAGAACCAGAATTTAGGGTAGATCTGGGGCAGAGTTAAATAAAGCATGAATTTGGTGACTACAACTAGAAGATCAGATACCAGCTGACCAGTGAGACTCTTTTCAGCTTTGTAATCAAGGCCAATTCCTCTAAGTCTTTATTTCTTGTTGCTCTGTTCTACTCTCATTTTATGATTACACACTTGATTTAAAAGTTTAAACTGTGATACTTTATGTACAACCATTGACTAATCCTACCTGGACCCAGAGTATAGTCTACCACTTCATATTTAAAAGAAAGGGGGGAAATACACAGTTCTTTCTTTATCACCAGTCAAGCATTTGTTAGTTTACCAGACATTCTGTCCAATTTTTTGGTGCTTTCTTCTTGATAAACTTCGCATTTAGATTTATCTGAAAAAAAAAAAAACAGAGCATAGATCCTTTATTATTATGTTAGGGATAAATCTTTTAGGAAGAATGTAAATTTATTTGAGATTTTATTGATCCTTAGACCTAGACCTTTAACTCCCTAGATGGGAATCAGTTATACTACTCTGGGATAATCTCATTATAATGTTGACATATATCCTTCCAATTATAATACATCTGCAATTTACCTTAAAGTGTTAATTACAAAGATATATTGTTTAAAATGGTAGATTTTATGAAACTTTATCAAAAGTAGTGTTTTTTTCTCCCTAAAAGGAGATGGCTGAGGAGGAAGGTAACCAATATTTTCTTTAAATCTTTTATAGGCTTAAAAACTGGTGTTATATCCTGCATCCTATAATTTAGAACCGTAATAATCAGCCTATATAGAGAGTAGATAGGTACAAAATCATATACCTAGGGAAGTCTTGCCTTTGCACAATGGTTCTACTTTTGGAGTAGACTTCTATTCAGACAGCTGCTTCTCAGCTTTCATAAGAATATGTCAGCCTTTCCCTCTGTTCATCTGACTATTAAAGTAACAAAAGAGAAAAATATGTACCCAGACTTACTACTATTTTGATAACACATCAAAACTCTGTTGAAAATGCTGTTTCTTGAGATCATCTGAGGAATATGGTCCAATTCATTTGTCTAGAAATTCTAAAATTTAACTTTAGATTAAGCCAGATATCAGTCAGCTATGTGCTTGGACTCCATTATGTCTGCTTTCTGTAGAATTGTCTTAACTGAGAATTGACTTTTGAATTTAGCAAGGTGACCTCAACAAGTGCTGTTTCCATGGAATAGTGGGGAAGAAAGCACCACTAGAATGGGCTCAGGGAGAAATTTTAGATGAGCCTAGATAACTTTTTGTTTTGTTTTGTTTTTGTCTTTTATTCTCTGTCAATTTTTGGCACCGTCCTTGGACATAACTAGTGTTCTATAATATTGGTTGAAAAAATAAAAGAGTATCTCTAGGTAAACATGTATAAGGATTTATCTAAAAGGGACCCTAATAGTAGAATTGCTAGGTCTAATGGCATAACCATTTACAGTTCAACAGTTTCTGCTAAATTCTCTAAAATGGCATAGACAACTCTTTAGAGAAATTTTACTGTTTACAGGAGAGATCTAGGAAGAGAAATGGGTCAATAGATATGTCTTCCAACTTTTGGGGAAATAATAACATGTTTCTTTGCTAATGTAAAGAAGCTGCTAGAGAAGAAAACACTGATGATGTGAGAGAGAAAACGGAGATTTACTAGTGCAATGCTTTGTGAAGTTGAATAAAGATGAAACCTAGTGCATTGGCTTTAGCTAGGAGCTCACCCACAATAGGAGAGAAGATAGAACATATGGGTGGATATGAATGTGGGTGTCTTATTCCAGTGTATGGAAACATCATAATTTATTTAACAAGTTTAGTGACTGGCATGTTTTTACTTTCATGAGTTAAGTGGTGAAAATCCTTTCATCCTTATATACTAAGAATGTCTTTGTGCAGGATGTATAGGATAAATCTCTAAAAATTGGATTTCTGGGTCAAAGGAAAAGCATATTTAAAATTGTAAAATGTGTTGACAAATTCCCATTCAAAAGACTATTCTAATCCACAGTACTACCAGCCGTTTCTCCACCCCCTTACCAACAGTAAATTTTACCAATCTCCAATTTTGGTTGATCTGATAGGTAAAAAATGGTATCTCTTTATTTTGATTTTGGGTGTTTGGGAAAATTCTTTCTCTTTTCAATTTTTATGTGATTAAAAACATTTTATTAAGACATAAATACATACCATAAAATTCACCTATTTAAAGTGTACAATTAAATGATTTTTCAAGATATATATTGTAGGGAGAGGGTGGTGGGGTTATGGACATTGGGGAGGGTATGTGCTATGGTGAGTGCTGTGAAATGTGTAAACCTGGCGATTCACAGACTTGTACCCCTGGGGATAAAAATATTTTAAAAAAAGATAATAAAAAAAAAGTTTAAAACAAAAAAAAAGATACATATTGTAGCATGTGTTAGAGCTTCACTTCTGAGGGAGGAGTTAAGAAGACAGAGAATTGGGGGTACCCTAAGCTTGTCTCCTTCCTTGAATACAGCTAGATAGTTATCAAATCACTCTTAACACCTGAGAAATCAGTTGGAGTTCTAAGAGAACAAAAACTGGAGGTCTACCAGTAGAAAAATGACCATCTTTTGGAAGGTAGGAGGTGTGGAGACTTGAATTTGGGGGTGCTATAGCTGTGGATAAGGTCGCGGGGAGGGAGCCTGTTTACAGGGGTTACTGCAAAGTATTGTGAACTGTGAAATACAAAATCAGAACTTTTAGAAGTTGGCTACAGTGGAGGATGTGCCTGGCTTAAAGGTGATCAAGTGGAGAAGAACAGATTCCCAGGTGGGATGCCATGGTCTGAGGATCCGCTGGGTTGCAAGAAGAACAGGTAGTGCCTAACTGCTGCACTGTTCCCAGGCATAGGAGTGTGGAAGTGCTGCCTTTCTGCTCTGTGTTGCCATAAACTGCAAACCACTGCACAGTCCTATGGCTGCCTTCCTGGGATGGGTCCAGCAAAGGGCAGAAGCATAGTGTGACCCTCCCTGGGAGGAACAACATGGTTCCATACTGCCAGAGTACCTAAAATTTGAAGTTTTGAAACTTAGTCATTCACCTGCGATAACAAAGCTCAGACACAGGCAGGATGACCACAGGTTTCTGATAGAACAATGGGGAGACAAAAGCAATTGACTCCTCTTCTGTGAGGGCTTACTGAAAAGTGTGTGGGGGGGTGGAATGGGAATTTTCAGTTCTAGGGCTAGAGGGCTGGGCACAGTCATGTTCATCCTGCCCATCAGTGGTGAATGCCTTCAGGGAGCAAAATAGCACCACATAATGGAATCTGGAGCTGCTTATACCAAACCCCACCTCCCTACACCCTGGAGTCATACTTCCACTAGGGTAAGTCCACTTGAGAATCAGTGCAACAGGGGCGCCTGGGTGGCTCAGTGGGTTAAGCTTCTGCCTTCAGCTCAGGTCATGATCCCAGAGTCCTGGGATGGAGTCCCACATTGGGCTCTCTGCTGGGCAGGGAGGCTGCTTCTTCCTCTCTCTCTGCCTGTCTCTCTGCCTACTTGTGATCTCTGTCTGTCAAATAAATAAATAAATAAATATAATCTTTAAAAAAAAAAAAAGAATCAGTGCAACAGGCCCTTCCCCCCAAAGACTAGCACATCCAAACTCTTTTACACAGTTTACTGATCACAGAAGGCTGCATAGTTTCAGCTCTAGGGGGAAATAGTATCTAGTTCCTTTGTATTTTTATTCTTTGTTGTTTTCTTTTTTAAACTTATTTTCTCATTTATTTCAATTCTCTTTTTACTAATTTTTAAATTTCTATTTTTATATATATATACTTTATTTATATATTTTTTATTTATTTTCATTGTATTTTTTTTCTTTCTTTTTTGGGGATCTAGATTCTTTTAACAAGCTAACCAAACACACCCAGGATCTAGTTTTCGGGGTCTTTTTTAAATTGTTGTTATTGTTAGTGGGGTTTTTTTTGTCTTTTTTGTTTTGTTTTGTTTTTTGGGAGGGTTTCTTCTTTTTCTTCCCTCTTTTTTTTTTATGGGTAAAACAATGAGACAGAGAAATTCACCCCAAAAGAAAGAACAGGTGGTAGTGTTCACAGCCCAGGGTTTATTGTAAGGAAGATGTCTGAAACAATATAAAACAATGATTATAAGGATACTAGCTGGGTTTGAAAAAAAGCACAGAAGACCTAGAATCCCTCATTGCAGAGATAAAAGAACTAAAATCTAGTGAGATTGAAATTAAAGATGCTGTAAATGAGATGCAGTCCCAAGTGGAGACCATAAAAACAAGGATGGACAAAGCAGAAGAACAAATCAGTGATGTAGAAGATAACACTATGGAAAATAATGAAGCTGAAAAGAAGAGGGAAAGAAAGGTAATGAATAGTGAAGGTAGACTTAGGAAACTTGGCAACTTACTAAAACATAATAACTTTGTATCATAGAAGTCCCAGAAAATGAATATAGGGGAAAAGGAGCAAAAGGCTTATTTGAACAAATTATAGCTGAAAACTTCACTAATCTGGGGAAGGGCACAGACATCAAAATCCAAGAAGCACAAAAAACTCCTATTAAAGTCAACAAAAGCTGACCATCATCATGGCATATCATAGTCAAATTCACAAATACACAGAAAAGGAAAGAATCCTGAAAGCAGCAAGGGGGAAAAAAGTCCTTAACCTACAGGGGAAGACAGATCAGGTTCACAGCAGATCTGTCCATTGAAATCTGACAGGCCAGAAAAGAATGGAAAGAAATATTTAACATGCTGAATGGGAGAAATATGCAACCAAGAATTCCTTATCCAGAAAGGCTGTCATTTAGAATAGAAGGAGAGATAAAGAGTTTTCCAAACAAAAACTAAAGGAGTTCATGACCAATAAACTAGCCTGGCAAGAATTTTAAGGAAGACTCTTTGACTAGAAAGGAAAAAAAAGACCAAAAGCAACAAAGACTAAAAAGGAACAGAGAATATTACCAGAAATACCAACTGATATGATCCTGTCAATAGATGCAGAAAAACCATCCGACAAAATACAGCATCCTTTCTTGATAAGAACCCTCAACAAAGTAGGGATAGATGGAACATATTTCAAAATCATAAAGGCCATATATGAAAGACCCATAGCGAATATCATCCTCAATGGGGAAAAACTGAGAGTCTTTCCCCTACAGTCAGGAATAAGACAGGGATGTCCACTTTCACCATTACTATTTAACTTGGTACTAGAAGTCTTAGCCTCAGCAATCAGATGACAAAAAGAAATAATGGCATCCAAATTGTTAAGGAAGAAAAACTTTCACTATTTTGCACATGACCTGATACTCTATGTAGGAAATCTCTGTGTAGCAAAAAATGTTGCTAGAACTCATCCATGAATTCAGCAGAGTTGCAGGATATAAAATCACTGTGCAGAAATCTGTTGCATTTCTTTTTTTTTTCTTAAGATTTTATTTTAGAAAGTATCCATGTACATAAGTGGGGGAAGGGCAGAAGGGGGGGAGAGAGAGAATCCTTAAGCAGACTCACCAGTGAGTGCTGAGCCCGATGCAAAGCTCGATCCCAGGACCCTGAGATCCAAACCTGAGCCAAAACCAAGAGTCGGCCACTTAACTGACAGTGCTACCCAGGTGCCTCAAATCTGTTGCATTTCTGTACACCAATGAAACAGCAGGAAAAAAAAAAAGATCAAGGAATTGGTCCCATTTGCAGTTGACAAAAACCAATAAGATACTGAGGAATAAATCTAACTAAAGAGGTAAAAGATCTGTACTCTGAAAACTATAGACAATTTTGAAATAAATTAAAAATGACACAAAAAAATGGAAAAGCATTCCATGCTTATGGATTGGAATAATAAACATAGTTAAAATGTCTATACTACCCAAAACAATCTACACATTTAATTCAATCCTATCAATATACCACCAACATTGTTCACAGAAATAGAACAAACAGTCCTAAAATTTGTATGGAACCACAAAAGACCCTGAGTAACCAAATCAATTCTGAAAAGGAAAAATAAAACTGGAGGCATCACAATTCTGGATTTCAAGCTCTATCACAAAGCTGTAGTCATCAAGAGAGTATGGTATGGGCACAAAAACAGACACATAGATCAATGGAACAGAATAGAGAACCCAGACATGGACCCATAGCAATATGGCCAACAAATCTTTGACAAAGCAGTAAAGAATACCTAGTGGAAAAAAGACAGTCTCTTCAACAAATGATGTTGGGAAAACTGGACAGCCACACACAAAAGAATAAAGCTGGACCACTTTCTTATACCATACACAAAAATAAATCCAAAATGTATGAAAGACCTAATTGTGAGACAGGAAACCCTCAAAATCCTAGAGGGGAACACAGGCAGAAACTTCTTTGACCTCAGCAATAGCAACTTCTTATTAGACACATCTCTGGAAACAAGGGAAACAAAAGCAAAAATGAACTATTGGGACTTCATCAAGATAAAAATCCTCTGCACAGCAAAAGAAATAATCCACAAAACTAAAAAGCAGCCTACGGAGTGGGAGAAGATACTTGCAAATGATGTAGCTGATAAAGGGCTAGTACTCAGAATCTGTAAAGAACTTACAAACTCAACACCCAAAAAACAAGTAACCCAGTTAATGGGCAGGAGACATGAATAGACATTTTTCCAAAGAAGACATTCAGATAGCTAACAGACATATGAAAAGGCACTCAACATCACTCATTGTCAGTGAAATACAAATCAAAATCATGATGAGATATTACCTCACACCTGTCAGAATGGCTAAAATTAAGAACAAAAGAAACAACATGTGTTGACGAGGATGTAGAGAAAGGGGAATTCTCTCACACTGTTGGTGGGAATGAAAACTGGTGCAGCCACTCAGGAGAACAGTTTGGGGATTCCTCAAAATGTTAAAAATACCCTATGATCCAGCAATTGCATTATTAGATATTTACCCAAAGAGTACAGAAATATAGATTTGAAGGTACACATGCACCCCAATTTTTATAACAGCACTATCAACAATAGCCAAATATGGAGAGAGCCCAAATGTCCATCAACTGATAAATGGATGAAGAAGATACTGTATAGGATTGCCTGGGTGGCTCAGATGGTTAAGTGTCTGCCTTTGGCTCAGGTCATGATCCGGGGGGGTGCCGGGATTGAGTCTCGCATCAGGCTCCCTGTTCCTTGGGGACCCTGCTTCTCCCTCTGCCTTTCTGTCTCTCTGTCTCCCTCTCTCTGTCTCTCATGAATAAATAAAATCTTTTTTTAAAAAGATACTGTATATATATATACAATGGAATACTTCTCAGTTATCAAAAAGAATGAAATCTTGCCATTTGCAATGACATGGATGGAGCTAGAGTGTATATGCTAAGTGAAATAAGTCAGTCAGAGAAAGACAAATGCCTTATAATTTCACTCATATGTGGAATTTAAGAAAGAAAACAGACAAACATATGGGAAGGGGAAAAGGAGAGAGGGAAACAAGCTGTAAGTGACTCTTAATGATAGAGAACAAACTGAGGGTTGATGGAGGGAGGTGGATGGCTAGATGGGCGGTGGGTATTACAGAAGGCACTTGTGATGAGCAATGGGTATTGTATGTAAGTGAAGAATTACTGAATTCTACTCTAGAAGCCAATATTGCACTGTATGTTAACTAAAAATTTTTAAAAGGAAAGGAGAGAGGGAGGAAAAGAAAGGAAGGGACAGAAATAAAGAACCTCATTCCTTTTTTTGTAATATTACACTATACAGATATACCATATTTATTTTCTTTAGCTTATTTTTTGAAGTTTTCATTCTAATTACGGTTGTTAACATACAGTGTTATATTAGTTTCAGGTGCACAATATAGTGATTCAACAATTCCATACAACACCCTGTGCTCAACACAACAAGTGCACTCCTTAATTCACTTACTTAACCCATGGGTATACTATATTTTAGATCCATTCATCATTTGGGTTGTTTCCACTTTTTGACTATTAAGAATGATACTGCTATCAACATTTGTGTACAAGTTTTTGTGTGGACATATGTTTTCATTTCTCTTGGGTGTATACCTAGGAGTAAAATTGCTGGGTCATATAATAACTCTATGTCTAATATTTTGAAGAACTGCCAAACTGCTTTCCAAAGCAGCTGCAACATTTTACATTCCCACTAGCAATGTATGAAGGTTCCAATTTCTCCATATACTTGCCAACAGTTGTTATTGTCTGTCTTTTTTCTAATTGCCATCCTAGTGGGTGTGAAGTGGTATCTCATTATGGTTTTAATTTGCATTTCACTAATGGCTCATGATGTTAAATATCTTTTCATGTGCTTACTGGATATTTGTATATCTTTAGAGAAGTATCTATTCAAATCTTTGCCCATTTTTTATTGGGTTGTCTTTTTATTATTGAGTTGTAAAAGTTCTTTATATATTCTGTATGCCAGTCCCTAATCAGATGTATAATTCACAGATTTTTTTTCTATACTGTAGGTTGCCTTTCACTTTCTTATAGTATAATTTGCAACAGAAAATTTTTGAATTTTGATGTAGTGTAATTTATTTTTTCTTTTGTTGCTTGTGCTTTTAGTGTCATATCTAAGAAACCATTGTCTAATCTCAAATCACAAAGATTTACTCCTATGTATTCTTCTAGCAGTTTTGTAGTTTTAGTGCTTAGATGTCTGATGCTTTCTGAGTTAGTTTTTGTGTATGGTGGAAGAGGTCCAACCTCATTATTTTTGCATATGTGTATATCCAGTTATCCCAATGCCATTTTCTGAGAAGATTGTTTTTTTCCCATTAAGGTGTCTTGGCACCCTTCTCAAAAATCAAATGATTATAAATGATTTATTTCTGGGCTGTCGATTTTATTTTATTGACATATTTCTATCCTTGTGGAAGTACTACATTGTATTGATACTGTAGCTGTCTAGTAAGTTTTAAAATAGAGAAATGTGAGTTCTACATTGTTCTTATTTTGAAGATTCCTTTGGCTATTTTGTGTCTTTCACATTTCCATATGAAATTTATGATCTTGTTATTTCCTATAAGAAAGTAAGCTGTGATTTCATAGAGATCATGTTGAATTTGTAGATCAATTTGGGGACTATTGCCGTTTTAACAATTAAGTCTTCCAATTTATGAGCCTGAGATGTCTTTCCATGTATTTAGATCTTTAATCTTCTCCACAGTGTTTTATAGTTTTAAGGGTATAAGTCTTAGACTTCTGTTATTAAATTTATTCCTAAGTATTTTTATCCTTTTAGATGGTCTTAGAAAGAAATTGACTTTAATTTTATTTTCAGATTTGTATTACTAGTATATAAAAATATAGTTAATTTTTATATATTGATCTATTCTGCAATCTTGTTGAGTTCATTTAATAGTATGTGTGTGTGAGTGTGTGGTGTGTATGTATATTGTAATTTTCTATATATAAGATCATGTGATGTGATAATAGATATCATTTTACTTTTCCAATCTGGATGCTTTTCTTTTTTTTTTTTTTTTCAATTTTATTTTTTATTTTTTAACACCTAGATTTTTTTTTTTTACTTTATTTAAGCTTTATTTAAACATATGATGTAACCCCACCACCCTCACCCAACCCCTCTTCCCCCCACCCCCCCCAGTTTGTTTTATGACATTAAGAGTCTCTTTTGGTTTTTCTCCCTCCCGATCCCATCTTCTTTCATTTTTACTTTTCCTACCACCTTAACTCCCACCCCCGTTGCGTCTCCACTTCCTCATATCAGGGAGATCATGTGGTAGTTGTCTTTCTCCAGTTGACTTATTTCGCTAAGCATAATACAGATGAATGGATAAAGAAGATGTGGTATATATATACGATGGAATACTATGCAGCCATCAAAAGAAATGAAATCTTACCATTTGCGACGACATGGATGGATGCTTTTCTTTTTCTTTAATTTCTTTTATTATTTTTCTTTTCTTTAATTTCTTTAATTATTCTTTCTAGAACCTCTACTAGAGGTTCTAGACCTCTGCTGGTGTTTCATAGATGTCCTTTATCAGGTTGAGTAAATTCCTTTTTTTTTTTTTATTTAATTAGGCAAAAAACACCTTTCCTTTATTGGGAAGTTGAATATCCAGGACCCAGAATTGTAATTTAAGATAGAAAAGGTGGGGTGTAAAACAATGATTTTGATACATTTGGTCTAGTTGATGTAACAGTCTCTATAGCTTGCTCACACAATATTAAGTATAGATTTAAATGGGGGAAAACCCCAATATAGAAATAATTTCAAAAAACTTATAAACCATAAATTCAATCCCAATTATATTGGTATCACTTCTGAACATATTTTTAGGTGACTGAATTTAATCACTAGCTTGTTGAATATTTTATCATGAAGAGGTACTGGATTTTGTCAAATATTTCTTCTGCATCTATGGAAATGATCATGTGTATTTTATCTCTTCTGTCAACATGATATATTATTGATTGATTTTCATAAGTCAGGCAACCTTACTTTCCTGGATAAATTCCACTTGGCACTGCTCATGGTCTTTAAAAATTTTTTTCAATGTTGCTAGATTTGGTTCACTAGTAGTTTGTTGAGGATCTTTGTGTCTGGATTCAGAAGAGATATTGGTCTGTAGTTTTTGGGTCTTTTTTTGTGAACTCTTTGCCTGGTTTTAGTATCAGAGTAATAATGACCTCATAGAATGACTTGAGAAGTGCTCCTTTCTCTTCGTTTTTTTTGCAAGAGTTTGTGAAGGATTGGTGCTAATCTTTAATGTTTGGTAGAATTCACTAGGGAAGCCATCTTATCCTAGCCTCTTTTTTTGTGTGAAAAGTAGTTCCCCCCTTAAATGCAGATTCTCAGGCCACACTCTAGACCTACAGAATCAGAATCTGCATTTTTAAAATATTTATTTATTTTAGAGAGAGAGAAAGAGAAAGCATGAGCAAGAGTGGGGGGAGGGGCAGAGAGGAAAAGAGAGAGAGAGAGAATCTCAAAATAGGCTCCACACTGAGCACGGAGCCCTCATGGGTCTTGATCTCATGACACTGGAATCACAACACCAGCCAAAACCAAGAGTCCAAGGCTCAACTGACTGCCATGTAGGTG
The DNA here is from genome assembly GCA_003697995.1 of Taxidea taxus jeffersonii. NCBI lineage: Eukaryota > Metazoa > Chordata > Mammalia > Carnivora > Mustelidae > Taxidea > Taxidea taxus. The sequence continues at coordinate 18,119 of ML103176.1, forward strand.
TAGCTTCTTTGAGAAGTGTTTTATTACTAACTCAATCTCTTTGCTTGTTACAGGTCTATTCAGGTTATCTATTTCTTCTTGAGTCAGTTTCATAGTTTGTGTTTTTCTGAGAATTTGTTCATTTCACCTAATTTAATATGTTGACAGTTGTGTATAGTGTTCTCTTTAATCCTTTTTATCTCTCTCAAGTTGGTATTGATGGCCCCTCTTTCATTCCTGATTTTGGTAATATGAATGTTCTCACTTTTTTTCTTGGTCAGTCTAGATACAGATTTGTCAATTCTGTTGTTCTTTTTAAAGAATCAGCTCTTTGTTTCATTGATTTCCTCTATTATTTTTACTCTTTGCTTTGTCAAAAGTTCAGAAATAGCTGAAGTAAACCAGTGAATCACCAAAGTACTAATTAATTAAAATTTACTGTGCACCCACCAAAAGACAGTTTGCAAACTGGGAGCCCTCAAACCGGAACATGGAATGACTCTCGGGGGTATATTGTTCCAAAACAGCTTATATAGTGAGAAAACAGTGTCTGTTTATTCTTCACAGTGATTTGTTATAATATTAACATTTCCTCAAATGATGGGGAGCTGGTCAGTCATTACCTCATATCAACCTCATGGGGAGCTGGTCAGTCATTACCTCATATCAACCTCATATCGAACAGTTTAATTTTTACTTATGATTTTCAGAGACATAGGTAAGAATTTGTCCAGGACAAGTTAGTCTTTTCAAATGAGCTGAAGTAATCTTTGTACAACTTAAATGATTTTGTCGGCTTGGGGAATATTCAAGGCTGTTCTCTGTTTTTGATTTTAACAATTCCCCCTTTTTGGCCATTCTATCAGCAAGCTAAGGGTATGACCAAGCAATATAATGTTATTCTCAGTTACTACTGCTGATGTGGTCAGGCTGAAAAACCACATATCCACTGTTTCTATTAGTTGTGTCATTAGGCTGGAGGGCCATGAAGTGATCATTTATGTGGTGGTTGTTGATTTCACCCTGTTTTCTGATCCTAATGGATACCATTTGGCAAGTGAGTGGCCACTGACAGACTTTGAAAAACCTCAAGAGTATAGAACTTGAAATGATGAGTATACAGAGAACAATAGCCAAAGATTGAAAAATTTCCTGGAGTGCAGATTTCCAGGAGCCAAAATTTAACCAATTAAATACCCACTCAATATTAAATAACCAAATAAATAACCAATCAAATCACCACAAGTAAATATCCCCTCAAGTGGGTAATATATTTTTTTTTACATTGGCATTTCTATGGAGACAAAAGAAAAACAAAGTTAATAGTTTGAGCAAATTATAAATTCAGTTTCTAAGTTTAGAGAGCGGTCCGTTGAGAAAATTTCTAGGTGTCAGTTTCTCTAAACATCTTCAGATGGGGTGAGGTGACAATCTGACAGATTTTCCTGGTTTGCAGATTGAATTGGCCTGGTGACCTTTCTGAGTGCTATTAGCAGCAGGCATGATTTGTCGACACTGGAGCTGTTGTGATAATTTCTCTGAAGGTTATATCAATTTGTCCAATATTAGCTTGCCTGACTTTGAGAAAAGGGCAGTTTTAGTTTCCTGGTGATTCCAAGTGGAAAGACTGGGAGAAAATTGGAAGTGTTAGTTTGGAGAGTGCTAATCTAATATCGGAGAAAACTGGAAGAATTCTGGATCCAGTCCAGTTTTCCAGGTAGAAAACAAAACCTCAAAGATAATTAACAGCACTAGAATCTGTTATCAATAAAAGTGTATGACTAAAACATAATTTTTCTGTAGTCATTCCCATTTCTGTCAAAGATACCTGTAGTAAGTGATTTGTTTGCAAAGTAAGTCTAGTTTCAATAAACTTGGACTTAATATTTACTTAAGTGCAACAAGAAGAATAATAGACTAGCTCTTTTAAATCTGTATTGCTGGGTGTTCTTTTTTTTAAAGTATATTTATTTATTTGACAGAGAGAGTGAGAGAGCACATGCAGGGGGAGCAGCAGGCAGAGGAGAGGGAGAAGCAGGCTCCACCCTGGGCAGAGAGCCTGACTCAACTGAGGGGTTGATCCCAGGACACCAGGATCATGACCTGAGCCAAAAGCAAACACTTAACTGCCTAAGCCACCCAGGTACCCCTGGAATTTTTATAAGGAATTTCAGATTCAGTTTTCAAAAGCCTCCTGAGGCTAGGAAGTCAATCCAAGGACTTGCCCAATTGTGTCCTGTTACAAGGAGAACAAATTCTTATTGAACTTATGCAAATACATGTGTTGTGGGATCAGGTAATGAGAAAAGGATAAATATTTCAGCCTCCAATGCAAAGATCCACTTTACTAAATTGCTGTAAGTTATGCATAGCTTGAAAGAAAAGAGAAAAGGTAGTCCTTTAAATCTGGAAAACAGAGCATTAAAGAATTAGTAATGTTTTAAATAAAGTCATAAAAATTATAATTATCTTTATTAGTTCATTCATTGTTATTAATTGTTTTGTTCGATCTTGGGTTAGTAGCTTTATGAATCAATTGGTTTTCCATTAAAGTTTTAGAAATTCTTACCAGGGGTGCCTGGGTGGCTCGGTCAGTTAAGCATCTGCCTTCGGCTCAGGTCATGGTCTCAGGATCCTGGGATCCAGCCCCACATCAGCGGGGACTCCCTGCTCAGTGGGAAGTCTGCCTCCCTCTCTGCCCCTCCCGCTCCCTCAACCTCCTGCTCACGCACTAGCTTGAACACTCTCTCTCTCAAGGGAACAAATAAAAATATCTTTCAAAAAAATTCTTACCCAGGTTCAGGTTACAATCTTCAAGTTATCAGAATCCTGCCTTTTAGTGTACCTGTCAGGGTCTTTTCCATGAATCTCTTTGAAGGTAAAGCACTTTTGCAGGAATATTTTTGTATAAACATCAGTGTAAAACAATAACTGTAAATGGCAAAAGACTTAAAAATGGCCAGTTAAAGACCTGATGAGTTCACATACACATACACGCAAAAAATGATGCAGTTGATAAGTAAATTTAGTTATTTTTGTGACATACAATATACTTTAAGATAGTGATTAGAATTATGACTGATAACATTATACCAAGTGGGTAAGGAAGCTGCTAGAAATAATAAAGGTAAAAGAAAGTAACTGTATAAGGAAAGTGGGTAGGCAAATGTGAACTGGCAAATTTATAAATATATTTCATAATTTCTAAAAGTATATTCTTCCTCATAGTAAATTTTTCAGTGTGATACAAAACATGTTTATTAATGGACCCAAATATCTTTTGTCTCCCTGAAAAAATTTAAAAGCCAGAAGTAGATAAACTTCTGTTTAGCATTTAGTGTTTATCTTATTTGAAATGATTTAGATATGCAGTGATATCCATTATTTACTTTAATTTAATATAAATTTTTATCTTCCTTAGAATAATTTAAATATACTTGCTTTTAACAATTATGCTTGGGTTAGACATTAAACAATTAACCATTATCTTAAGTTATTTTTCATATTGACAGATTTTGAAGGTATAGAAATAGGATGAGCTTATTTGATTCCTAAACACAGGCAGAAAAAGTTGTATGTTTGCATATTTAAACCAACAAACTTAAACTAGCTTTTATTTATCAAAGATTATCCCAGATCATGTGAACTTGAAAAACATTTGGGTTAGTTTCTGTGTTTCTGGGAGTATACATGATTTATATAAATGCTTAATTTTCTTTAAGCCAATTAAGTAGAGGGCTTTACAAAGTAATTTTGACAATACTATTCAGAAGTAGAAAAATATCATATATCTGTAACATACATACATAGACATACACAAACATACAGATGGACACAGATATCTTATAGCTTTTGTTTGAAAAATTTTAGCCATGTCTCACGTACAAAACTCAACAGTTGAATCCAAATTGCGTTTCTGGCAGATGGACTAAATTAAGATGACCAAAGAGCTCTAATGACCAAAGAGCTCTGATGACCAAAGAGCTTTTACTAAAGATTTTTTATTTGAATGCTATAAGGTTCCTTTTAGAGCTGTTTTTTGTAACCACTTTGTCTTTGAGAAGTTTCTGCATACTAATCAAAAATGCATTCCATTGTTTCTGAGAGATTTGGAACCCTCTCTTTTAAGGGTGCCCCCTAAGATGGACTTCCCTAAGTTAAAAATTCCCCATAGTGACCTTTACAATTCCAAAAGTTTACCCATTTTCCAAAAAAGACACCAGATCCTGGTCCATAGACTAGGTGGAACCCAACTTTGCCTTTGGATTCCCTAAGACCTTTTAATTAAGAGTGGCTATGTTTTCTAACGGCAACTGTTCTAAAACACGTAGAATCACATGTTTTGAACACCCTTTTGAACAAAGTAGGGACTACAAAGAAGCTTCAACAAACATATAGGTATGCACAATAAAGTTGGAGAGCTTAAAAATGCAGAGAGAACAGAGCTCAGAACCAAGAGAGATCCTCAGATTCCTGGGTTGGTGAAAAGGCAATGAAGGCTCAGTGGGCTCTGTGGATACCAGCACCTGTTTGCTCACTGGCCTTGAAGTCATTCAGGATCTTCTCTGGATCCTGCTTCTGATGCCATGAAATGTCCAGAATTCATAAATAGCAGAAGTAAAACCAATGAGTTACCAAAGTGGTAATTAGTAAAATGTGCACACATCAGGAAGACAGTTTGCAAACCAGAAGCATTCAAACCAAAACATGGAGTGAGACTCAGGAGCATAGCAACTTACATAGTGAGCATACGGTGTTTGTTCTTCACATCACTGATTATATTAGAATTTTCTTAAGTGATAGGGAATTGTTCAGGGGTTACCTCATATCAACTTTGGGAAGCAACTGACATTTTGCTTTTCATGATTTTCAGAAGCATGTGTAAGAAATGACCCAAGCTCAAGTTAGTCTAGCAAAATAAGCTAACGTAAACTTTGTGTGTCTTAAACTGGTTTTGTCTGCCCGGGAAATTTTTAAGGCTTGTCTTTGTTTTCCTGTTTTTTTTATTTTAACAGTTTCATTTATTACTACTATAATTTTTACTATTTTCTTTCCTATAGTGGCTTTAGTTTACTCTTCTTTTTCTAGTTTCTTAAAGTGGAAGTTTAGGCTATTGATTTGGAATCTTTCTTGTCTTTAATATACATGTTCACAGCTATGAATTTCTCTCTGAGAAGTTTCAGTGTGTTGTGTCCTTGCTTTCATTCATCAAGATATCTTTTAATTTGTTTTGTGAGTTCTCCTTTGATCCACTGCTTATTTAGGAGTGTGCTGTTTAATTTCTGCATACTTATGAATTTCCCAAATTTCCTTTTGTTTTTTATTTTCTGTTGGAGAACACACTTTGTGTGATTTCAATTCTCCTAAATTTATTGAAGCTTGTTTTCTGTCCTGACACATGGTCAGTCCTGGAGAACATTGTGGGTGCACTTAATGAAGAATGTGTATCAAATAGTGCAATTTAGTTTAGTGAGACTCCAAAAAGGGAAGACAGCTTTTTTGTAACAGCTTTATTGAGATATAATTCATACACCATTAAATTCAACCTTTTAAAGTAGTGTTACAGTTCATTTGTTGTCAGTATATTTAGACTTGTGCAACCATAACCATTATTTTATTTTATTATTATTTTTTTAATTTTAAGTAGGCTCTACACCCAACATGGGGCTTGAACTCACAACCCTGAAAGTAAGAGTCGCATATGCTCTACTGAGTGAGCCAGCCAGGTGCCCCACCATAATCACATTTTAGAACATTCGCATCATCTCAAAAATAAAGCATTAGCAATCACTTCCCATATCCTCTTCCTGAGCCCCTGGCAACCACTTAATCTACCTCTGTCTGTACAGATCTGTCTATTTAGGATGTTTCATAAAAATAGGATTATATAATGTGTGGCTTATTATGACTAGCTTCTCTCACTTAGTGTAATGTTTTCAAGTTTCATCCATGTTAAAGTATATATCATATTACTTCATTCCTCTTTAAAGTATGGCTATACCGCCTTTTGTTTATCCATTCTTCAGTTGATGGACATTTAGATCATTTCCACCTTTGGTTATTATGAGTGATTCTTTGATTATTCATGTATCTGTTTTTGTGTGGACTTATATTTTCAGTTCTCTTGGGTTTATTATAAGTGGTGGCATCATTTGGTAACTCTGTGTTTAACATTTGAGGAATTGGAGAAGTCAAGTTTGATGGTTTATCAGTGATGCATTCTAGTGTGCTTATGCACCCCAACATAAAAGGGAAACACATCGCTTCAGCTTCTTTTCCTAGATTACAAATATGACTCTGTCTCAAATGCTGCCTATCATAATTTCTCCTATATTCTAAAAATCATCAGCACTAGAACGACTCTCTGAGGGTCATTCCAGTTCATCAGTCTGTGCCAAGCAAAGGAACCAGCTTGGAGCTTTTTACATGCTAAGGACAATGGCAGTAAAGGAGCACTGGGTAAAATGGAAACATAAACCCCCAAAAATTCAAGAGTCACTTCATAAAATATTGTAGATATACCAAGCAGAAAAAAGATGAAATACAAGGCATTAGGCACTTACACATCATTAAAAGGGTAGGAGGAATAGAAGTCAGAGGGTTAGTGCCAGGCTTCTGGTCTCAAGGTTGCATATGACCGCCATTTTGATCCAGAGATCAGAAACTGCTAGTATCACACAGAAGTGAGGAAACTGTGAGTGTCTCCTCAGAGCTTCCCTGCACCACAGAGATGGCAAATACACGGGGATATGAGTTCAGAAGCTGTCAGCTCACATGTACCCTAGAAACTGCTTTCCCCTGAACTCTCCTGGAAAGGAAGAACAGCCTCTCCTCTGTTTTCCTTTCAAGTCACATAGAAATGCATATCATTGGCAGAATTTAAATCATGTGGAAGCCAGAGAAGTGCAATTTTTGGCATCCCAGCTTGGCAGTACAGGAGGATAGGGACAGAGAAGCTTGGAGAAATGGAGGTGCAGGGACAATAGACAATGTCTAGGACATTGCCAGATACAATTTAAATCAGATGATCCACGTCTGATTGCCACCAGGAAATAAACATTTTATTCATGTAAGTGACAAATAGTATTTAAAGGCTTTCTAGTGGAGCATCCAGTCAAGGTAATATTGTTTGCTGAAGTTAGTCAATGACTTCCCATATTCTCCTTGCCCCATGTGTTTCATCCCACTCCATTAATTCCCTGACTCAATTTTTCTTCCACTTGTCTTCTATTTTTTTGTTTTTTAAGAAGGCTCCATGCCCAGCATGGAACCCTACTTGGACTTGATCTTACAACCCTGAGATCCAGACCTGAGCTCAGATCAAGAGTTGGACACTTAACAGACTGAAGCACCCAGGCACCCTGGTTCCAGCTGTCTTCTAAATCTATTCCTGAATCTAGGCCAACTGGTACCTAAGAAAAGTCTTGCTATATAATAGATTTTTTTTTTTTTTTTGAGAGGGAAAAAGAGGGAGAGGGTGGGCAAGGGCGAGGGAGAGGGAGAGAGAATCTTAAGCAGGCTCCACACCCAGCACAGAGGGGCTTGATCTCACAACCCTGAGATCATGACCTGAGCTGAAATCAATAGTTGGACACTTAACGGACTAAGTCACCCAGGTGCCCCTATGGTAGGTAATTTTTTAATATTATTTATTTGAATGAATATATGAATGAATGAGTACTTTATTCAGCCTTCTCATTATCATTCCTTTCCCCAAACTTCATTTTCCTTTCAGTGATCTTTTAATTGCTATATTCTTCCTCACTTGTCATTTACTTTGGCTAAATGATGCCCATAGCATCTATTCACAAATTTAAGGTTAGGCAGTGATCCTCAACTGGGGAGATTTGGCCTCCTACAGGGCACTTGGCCATGTTTAGAGACATCTGGGGATGGGGGGACACTACTGGCAAATAGAGGATAAAGGCCAGGGATGCTGCTAAACATTCTACTATGTATAGGATTGCTGGATCTAATGGCAAACATGTGCTCACTTTGGATATTTTTTACTCAAATCAGCATACATCACTTTTACTCTTATTTCACCAACCACATTAAGTCACATACCCATGCTAGGCCTCAGTGGGGCGAGATAATGGGATCATCCTCAGGGAGGGACAGGAACTCTTTGTGAACAATACCATAGTTGGACACATTGTCTCTCCTTAGTGCCTTCACTTGCTTACGTTTGGTTACTCTTGAACCCAAGTTTACTGTGTTATCCACACTAGTGTCACAAGTGGGGACGAGGAGACTTAATAATGACAAGAAAAGTATCTAATGCTTATTTAGTGATTATTATTTCCCATACATTCAGCCTTTATCTGCATTCTTGCATTTCATTCTCACAGCAACCCACTGAGGTAGTTACTATTTTTATCCCCACTTTACAGATGAGGACACTGAACAATGGAGAGATTAAAGGTGCTTGACTACCAAGTAGCTGAAATTCAGATCACTCCAATTTATTTATTTTTTGTTTTTTTTTTTAATTTTATTTATTTAAGTTCAATTAACATATAGTATATCATTAGTTTCAGAGGTAGAGTCAGTGATTCATCAGTTGTATAAAACCCAGTGCTCATTACATCACATGCCCTCCTTAATGCCTGTCACCCAGTTACCCCATCAGATCCCTCCAGCTTTAAAGCACACACTTCTATTCTAATGCTGCCATTAAGAACATAGATTCTGGTAATAAACTGCCTAGGTTTGAAATCCTGGCTGGTGCCAGACACTACTTTATGGCTTGAGCAAGTTCTATAACTTCTCTGTCTCAGTTTCTCCATCTGTAAAATAAGATATTAACAGTACCTACCTCATGGGGTTTTTGTAAATATAAATATAGAAATTAAGGTATGTGGAGTCCTAGTGTTTAGGACAGTGTGTGGAGTACTAGTATTGAGAATAGTGCTTGGCTTTAAAAAACAACAACAACAACTTTGCTATTATTATTAGTTAATGTTTTAGAAAGCTCCACTGCTAATTCTATTCCCCTACCTTCAATTCCCTCCTTAGTCTTGATTTCCTTTGAGAATCACTGTTCTAAATTTTTGTTCCCCCCTTACATTTATCTATTTTTGGACTAACACTTTGCCGACAGAGAAGGTATACAGGAATGCCATTTCTTTCAACCTAGCTGTATAGGTCTGCTTCCCAGACCTTCCCCACTTGTCACTTTTGTTCATGGTTTATTATTTGAACTCTTAGTTTATATTTATGTGGGTGCAAAGCAATGATCTGGAATACAGGAGGAGACTGCCTAGGTCCAAGGCAATAATACCAGCCCTGCTCCTTGCCACATGACCTTGCTGATCATTTCTTCCAGTTAATTTTTAAAAGTTGATGGTTTACTGCAGTTTACTTTTAGAAACAATATACTAATTTTCCTCCCCTGTGAAAATCAGTACAAACGAAGCAAGCAGAGTAGTAAATTCTTCTTGACATAGGTCTGTCGGTCACCAGCATTTTAAAAACCAGATGCTGTTTGAGAAGGGCCTGATGGGCTAGTGAAGTTATTATGACAGAATGTGCATGGCTCTTTTTCACGTGGAATAAAGAGAACTAAACAATTCATTTTCCATTTTACTGCTTAAAATGGAATGAAACAGAATGACTTGGAGACAAGTTAGGATTGTCTTCTTTACCATCCCCTTCAAACTTATATTTTTCTTTAAAAATGTGTTTATTGGGACGCCTGGGTGGCTCAGTTGGTTAAGCGGCTGCCTTCGGCTCAGGTCATGATCCCAGCGTCCTGGGATCGAGTCCCGCATCGGGCTCCTTGCTCAGCAGGGAGCCTGCTTCTCCCTCTGCCTCTGCCTGCCACTCTGCCTGTGCTCGCTCCTGTGCTCTCTCTTTATCTGACAAATAAATAAATAAAATATTTAAAAATAAATAAATAAATAAATAAATAAAAATGTGTTTATTATATAAAACAGGAGGATAATGCATCCCCCTCCTTTTATGTCGACTTGAAACATTGCATAGACTTCAAGTGCTGGTCTTGATTGTGATTAATTTGAAGTTAGGGTGTTAAACCTCGTGAGGATAATAGGGCTTTCCTGATGATTTATGATGTTGTGTTTTTTCTTCTGAAGTCATTTAAAATTACATTTTTAAAGTTCTGGTTTGGAAATTTCTTTTTTTTTTTTTTTTAGGTTTTCCTTACAACCCTCCCCCCCCATGTATTTGAATTTGTCAGTTTAGCTGTGTAGATTGAGAAGCAGTAATTAAGAAGTAGCAGTAAGAAAGCTTACAAAGCCTGAGAGTGTTTAATTAAGGCATATTATACTGTAGATAAAGTCAAAGCTAAGATTTTGATTGTTTCCATGTGCTTCAATTAGCATCAAATCAATCTTAAATTATTTTATACTTCTGAAGTTTCTAAATAAATTTTGATTTTCTAGATACAGCCGACTGGAATGTAGTCATTTACATTCTTTGCTGTCTATTCAGCTTACATTGTAGATCTACTAGGCAACCAGTGCCATAGTAAACCTATTCTCGCCACCGGCTTCTACAAAATTGATGTCTTTAATCAAGTCACAAATATAAATTTGATCAGTGCTATTCTGTATGGATTAGGATCTAAAGGCTTATACATAAAAGTTATCTATAAGAAGATATATCCTCAGATATGCAGAGTCATGCTGGAGACATACATGGGTTTCCTCATTTTCACACTTAGATTGCTAGGTTAGATCAAAGCTAAATTCTAATTCCATTTAGTTTTATGGAATAATCAGCCTTCTCTCTTTCCTGACCAGTTTCCAATTATTTAGCCTTTTTTCTCTAAAATCCATGGAGCAAAGTTAAGCACTATCTTTCCTCTAATTTCATAGCATATTTGAAGGAGCTTTGTAGGGAATGGAGCAGGACCACCGAGTACCAAGCATGAAAAACGCTAGGTTCTTGAATTGTTTTTGCCTCATGCTAAGTTATTTGGGGAATGCAGCAGTCATTATTATTCAAGAGTAAAGTGACACTGGAAAACAACATGTTTTCTTCAGGTTAATCATTCAGATTTATTTTAAAAAGGAGAAGAGTGTTTTTGTTGATTTTAGAGTGAAGGCAATAGGCAGTTCTTTGGCTAATTCATGCAATCCTTGAGTAAAATTTAAACCTGGATTACTTTGGTAGGATTAAAGGAGTAGGACACATGTGAATACAATGATATTAGATATGTGTAATTCTGAATAATAAAATAAAGATTAAGATGGTAATTTTGGTCCCTCAAGTACTGGTATTTAAACTTTAAAAATCAATCAAGAGAGAAGATTAAGTGGTGTTTCTTTGGTACTAAAAATGTAAAGCTAAGACCAAATTGTTCTATTTTCACAGATTTAAGATATAAAGAATGATATTTAAAGACATTAAAATGGCTATTAAATTCTCTTCAGTTTGCAAAGAATCTCCTATGAAGTACACTTAGAAGAAATCCCTGAGTACATTAACTACTGTATTAGTATCTTCCTTCATAAACAAAGAAGAATAATTTGAAAGCTTTGCAAGACAGAAACACACTACTTAGCAAAAGCAATATCTGTGTGTAAGACTCCCTCCATACTGCTTATAAATTTGGCCAAAAAATAAGTAATAGGAGAAACAACAGAATCATAAAATTAAAATATGACATTTGGGCACATTAACCATTCTTAAGGTAAATCCAAAAACCATTGTCTTATGGTGTTTCTGTTTTGCCTTAACCACTCAATATTGTTCTTCACTGTTTCCAGCACTTGCTCCCTAGGTTTTTCTCCTGCTCCAGCATCTGGATACTTTTTGAAAAAACTCTCCATCTAGAAATGAGAGAGAAATAGTTAAGAAAGTCATTTTCAGCCCAATTAGTATTCAAGGCTTTTATTTACAAGCTGGATTTGTCTTCTTCTTCCCTGGAAATTCATTATCATTGCACAACACTGAGTTACATGTCTTGGTGCATCAATTAGACTGAGGCCTTCTCTCAGATCGGCAATCATTACCCATGACTTTTGGACTTTTGGCAGCATGTCAGGTCCAGAGAGGCTCTGCTATCTTGGGGAAGGAGAGCAGCACACTAACGGCTGCATGCCCCTCTGTGCTTCCGCTGCTTCTCTATTTCCTGTGCATTCCCCAGCGTGGTCCCTGGAAAACCCAATGTGTGGAATGCGGGCTTTGCTTAGCCTTTTGCTTCAGGAGCTGGGACTATTTTAATATACTTTCAGCTCCCTTATTAAGGCCTCATAATACCACCTCTGTTAACCTTGATCCTCTCATTCATCTTCCTTTCAAAATCCTCCCCCAAACTCAAAGTATTGTTTGTCGCTTCCAAAAATAAGAATAATTTTGTTCAGAAGAATGTTAACATTCCAGTACATAATATACAGATAATGAAAATTCATACAACCTCAATTTTCCAACATTAATAAACATTTTTCCCTCTGGAAACTGAGATATTTGAAACCTAAACATCTTTAAATTCCAAAACTATGACTTTTGAAAGGAATAAAATCTTGACTGTCTTATTCCAGGTTACATACAAGGAAAGGGGAGACATTCTGTCCACACTTTGGTAAGCCAGAAGGTCTCATGTAGCCTTCTAAGCCTCTCAAGGCCTCAGCTTTCTCAACTTTTACACTTTGTTTCATTGTTACTTAAATTGTTTTCAGTTTAGAAAAAGTAGGTCTACACTTAATTAGATACAAAACTTATTTCTTTTTCCTTGTCTTCTGAGATCTGAATAGAGAAAATGCCATTTCCTTTTGAAAAAGAAAAAGGAAAAAAAAAGTTTAATTCTCTTCTTCCTGGACAGATTTAGAGGGATTTCACTTCATACCTGCCAGAGCTGAAGTTCAGTGTTGAAAGGTTCTGCTATTGTGACAATTCTGCCAAGGTTTCTGTCATTGAGTGTATATCTGAAGAGAAATTTAAGAAAGGAAAAGGGAATATAAGTGCCCAGAACTTTAAATCCTTTCTCTAGATGTAGAAATTTCCTTTTAATTTGTGGGGTTTTAAAAATAGTAATTTTCAAAGTAAGCAAAAACAGTAAGCAAACACATTTGATTTAAAATTTCTATTCAGGAGAAAGACAACTACCACATGATCTCCCTGATATGAGGAAGTGGAGATGCAACGGGGGTGGGAGTTAAGGTGGTAGGAAAAGTAAAAATGAAAGAAGATGGGATCGGGAGGGAGAAAAACCAAAAGAGACTCTTAATGTCATAAAACAAACTGAGGGGGGTGGGGGGAAGAGGGGTTGGGTGAGGGTGGTGGGGTTACATCATATGTTTAAATAAAGCTTAAATAGAGTAAAAAAAAAAAATGAAAATTACTTACAAAAAAAAAAATTTCTATTCAGGAAAAATTCTTTATACATCTCTCAACCTTTTTGTAGACAGAGCCATACCACCATCCCAGATGCGGCAGACTGCTGGTTGGATTCTCCCAATCTGTTCTTTCATCCTGCACACGTGAGAACCCAGGCAGAGATCACATTCCTCCACCTCCCTCAGGGTGAGGTGCAGATGGGCGGCTCAGTTCTTATCAGAAGAACAGGAGCAGAAACGCCACCGTTCAACCTCTGCCTCCTTGCTTAAGTGAAGGAAAATTGCTTGCCTTTTATTCCCTTCCTCCAAGCTCCAGCCACACTGACAAGATAAGGTCCTAGGCTTCATGGGGCAGAACCCTTTAACAACTTGGAGTTCTCACTTCGGGAGACTAGCATGAGTGAGAAATAATTATGTATGTCCTTGAAGCTGCTGCATTTCTGTGCTTCCCACACAGCAAAGCAGCTCTAGTCACCTTTACCCTGATAAATCCTCCATGCATCTTCCCTCAGGTACAGAAATTTGAACATAAGCTATTTATTCTTCTTTCAAAAAGCTTTATGAGCTACTTGCATACTGCATTAGTCTGTATCACCCTATATGATCTATATTAGTCAGGCTACACAAAGACACTTGAAGCTAAGTGCAAAGATAGGATTTTATAGATGATACTCTATTCCTGTCCCTGTTGTACTTTCTCTCTTAAAGAATAAGAATCAGAAATTTCCTTACAGACCATAATATAAATAATTGCGATACAGATAAGAATCTCATTGAAACCAATCACAGTGTGAAAAAACAACCACAAGAATTATGTATTAACCTTGAACCACTGGAATGCCAGGAAAGGATAAAAGAAAAACATATCACTACATGGAGAGGTAAGCAAACATTAGAAGAAATTTTGCATTTAAAAATTATCACAGGGACGCCTGGGTGGCTCAGTTGGTTAAGCGGCTGCCTTCGGCTCAGGTCATGTTCCCAGCATCCTGGGATCGAGTCCCACATCGGGCTCCTTGCTCGGCAGGGAGCCTGCTTCTCCCTCTGCCTCTGCCTACCACTCTGTCTGCCTGTGCTCGTGCTCTCTCTCTCTCTCTGACAAAAAAAAAAAAAAAAAAAAATTATCACATAACAAAAGCAGAAGCCATGGAGATAAAAGTTAATAAAGTTTGTTTTATGTATTTTTTAAATGTTTATAATAAAAAGCTTATAAAATTAAGTAAAAATTTATTCTTTTGTTGTGAAAAGAGCAAATATTTTCACTATACAAAGAACACTTACAAACTGGTAAAAAGGAGAAATATGCCAATGTGAAATTATCAAAGAAATGAATCAGCAGTTTGTAAAAGAAACATAAAGAGAAAATGTACCAGTGGGGAAAAAAACAGGAAGTGCTCTAATAAGTAACCATGATTTTCAGTGAACTAGTGCTCACCTCGTGCTCACCTAGAGCTCACTAGTGCTCCAGTGCTCACCTTTATCACAGACACCACTGAACTGAAATCCACCATTTCTTTCATCTCTCATGTCTTAACAATCTAATGTAAGGAATTTCCCTGTACTTAATGTCATCAGTCATTATCCCAAATATAATGTATATGCTGCTTGTCCTCACCCCTGACAGACTCTGAGATCTCCCAACCACTTGATCTCTTCCAGCTAGCCTTCTGGAATGAACTCTTTCCAGGGAGTATTTCTTCTCATTTGGAGAACAATTATTTTCCCAGATCCTTCATAGAAGCAGGTCAGAAATGGAGTTGATGTGCTCATGCTCCCCATTGTGGATTCCAGACCAGTATTTCTCCACTCTTTTTAAAAACCTCTGTTCCTTCTAGTCATTCCCCTTCACCTAACTTATGATACACTTTAGCACCGGACTCCTAGTCTTCTCTCTACTCCAAGCTGTGATTTCAAGGCCCACATAAACGATAAATATAACAACTTAACTCCTTAGTTTCTTGACATTCTCATTCCCAATGATATTTTCTTTGCTTTGACTGCCAATTCTCATGATCATACCTTGTGATCATCAATAAGTACACTGTCTCTAAAGTTGTTCATTCATGCATAAAATTTACCTTCATGATAAAATTTACCTTTCAGTTTTCACTGTGACCATTCTCTGACTTCATATAGATTTCTGGCCCATCAACCATCCTTAGCCCTACTCTCCTGGACCACCAGCTCTTCCTTTTCTTGCCCTTGTTTCCTTACATAGTTTAGATTCCAGGGTCTACCACTTCCAATAACATTTTTTCCTAAGCCTTAAACTCCCTTACAGTTTAATAACTTGTTTCCAGCAAAACTCCAGCTTTGGAAGGAATCAACTGCCCATTTCCTCTGTGTTTGCATCAAGTGGCTAATCAGTCAGGGGAGGTCACTCAACTTTTTCCAAAATGTTTCAGGATAAATTCATGAATATCAATCTTAGATGGACCCTCCATGTTGACAGTTCTCCTACATTACCCTGATCAATTCATTCCCTTAATCCTTGAATTACTTTTTTCAAGTGTTTTCACTCTCTTCTAATCTCCAGACATTCTCCTGCTTCCCTCCTTCTCCAACAAAGATGACCTTGTCTTCTAATTCACAGAGGAAATACATAGTGACTCCTACATCTTTTAGTTTACAGACATAAAAAGATACCTTTTTTCTTCTGTCATCTGTGCATTGACTCCAACTTCTCCCTACTTTCTTAAAATTTTTATTTTAAACAAGAATCTTTTCTGTCTTACATATTAAATCTCTCATTCATCACTGGCTCTTTTTCATCAGCTTTAAAATATAGTAAACATATTAAAACTATCTTCCATGGGGGCGCCTGGGTGGCTCAGTGGGCTGAAGCCTCTGCCTTTGGCTCAGGTCATGATCCCAGGGTTCTGGGATGGAGCCCCGCATCAGGCTCTCTGCTCAGCAGCTAGCCTGCTTCCCCCTCTCTCTCTACTTGCCTCTCTGCCTACTTGTGATCTCTGTCAAATTAATTAATTATTTTTTTTTTTAAAAAAGCCACTGACAAAAACAAGTTTGATACACTGAAGTCTGGCTCTCACTTAGTCTTTTCTCTCTATTTTTAAAAAAGATTTTACTTATTTATTTGAGAGCGAGCCAGCAAGAGAGCATGAACAGTGGGGTAGAGGGAGAGGGACACAGAAGCAGACTCCTTGCTGAGCAGGAAGCGCCCAGGCTCTCTGCTCCATGGGGAGCTTGCTTCCTTCTCTTTCTCTGCCTGCCTCTCTGCCTACTTGTGATCTCTGTCTGTCAAATAAATAAATAAAATCTTTAAAAAAAAAATTATCTTCCACAAAGAAAAAGAAAAGTATTCTCTTCCCTGATCTAGCATCTCTTAATATCCTTTATCTCACCTCTTCATTCATGGTCAAAATTTACAAGACAGTTATCTACATTTCGTATCATCATTTCCTCTCCATTGATTGATTAATCAGATTGCTTCAATTTAGGTTCTGCCACCATCATTCCATTGAAAAACTCTTTCTAGAGTTAGCAATAGCTTTTATGCCCATAAATCTAATGGACA
The DNA here is from genome assembly GCA_003697995.1 of Taxidea taxus jeffersonii. Lineage (NCBI taxonomy): Eukaryota > Metazoa > Chordata > Mammalia > Carnivora > Mustelidae > Taxidea > Taxidea taxus. The sequence continues at coordinate 34,937 of ML103176.1, forward strand.
TTTTTCAGTCTTGGATTTACTCAAACCTTAAGTAGCATTTGACAAGAGTTAACTATAACTTCCTCGAAACAATCTCCAATTCAACATCTCAAAAGAGACTCACTGGCATCATAAATAGGAAACTGAATTCATTGTTCTCCTTCTCCTTATCATTTCTACAAATCTAGGCATTATCCTTGTCCCCTCACTTCTATTTCTAATTCACCAAGCTCTAAATGTTGTTCTTACCTCTTCATCTTAATTGTTACATCCAGAGTCCAATCTACCAGTATCTTTTTCTGGGACTGCTCCAATAGCTCTCTAACTGCTTTTCTCAAATTCACTCTGGCCCCCATCTAGGTCTGTGCTTTACCACCAGAGCTTTCTTTTCAAAGTAAAATCAATCATTTACATTCTTACTTAAAATCTTTTGGTGATTTTGCACTGTTCTTACAACAACAGCCCAAATCTTAACCTGACCCTGCAAAGGTTGGCCCTTATCTTTTCTCTTTTCTTTTTTTTTTTTTAATGATTTTTATTTATTATTTGTTTGACATACAGAGATCACAAGTAGGCAGAGAGGCAAGCAGAGAGAGAGGAAGGGAAGCAGGCTCGCTGCCGAGCAGAGAGCCCGATGCGGGGCTTGATCCCAGGACCCTGGGATCATGACCTGAGCCAAAGGCAGAGGCTTAAGCCACTGAGCCACCCAGGTGCCCCTCTTTTCTCTTTTCTGATAGAAGGTATTCAGCCAGGAATGTTTTACCTCCTGTTCACCTAAATAACTCCTGCTCTTCCTTTAGAATTCAGCTCAACCATCACTTCTTAGGGAAGCCCTTAATATCCAGATTCTCTTGACTTAGTCAGTTTCCCTTTTACACTCCTTCAGTGTGACTAGAACCTCTTCTGTTTGCAGTTATTATAGTTTTAAGTGTACATGCACTTGTGTGATTCTTTAATTAGTATTGGTCTCCATTACCATATCTTAAGCTCCATGAGGACAGAGATCTAGCTCTGTTTCTACTATTGTATCTCCAATCCCAAGTACAATGCCTACTTCATAATAGGTGCTATATAATATTTACTGGATAAAAGGATTATAATTTAAAATGAGATATCAGTTTTTTATACTCAATTAGCATTGGTATTTCTTTTTTTCTTTCATTTAAATTCTGGTTAGTTGACATACAGTTCAATATTGGTTCATGTGTAGAATTTCAGTGGTTCATCATTTACACATAACACCCAGTGCTCATCCTAAGAAGTGCCCTCCTTAATACCCATCACTCATCTATCCTATCCACCTCCTAGCTCCCTCCATTAGCCCATGGTTTATTCTCCATAGTTAAGAATCTCTCATGATTTATTTCCCCCTCTCTTCTTCCTTCCTGAATATCCTTTGGTTTTGTTACTTAAATTCCACATATGAGTGAAATCATATGGTATTTGTCTTTCTCTGATTTATTTTGCTTAGCATAATATACTCTAGCTCAATGACCCAGGTCATTGCAAATAGCAAAATTTCATTCTTTTTGATGGCTAAGTAGTATTCAATTTTATATATACACCACCCATTCATCAGCTGATGGGCATTTGGACTCTGTGTAGTTTGTTATTATTGATAATGCTGCTATAGACATCGGGTGCATGTATTCCTTCAAATGTGTATTTTTGTATCCTTTGGGTAAATACCTAGTAATGCAATTGCTGGATCATAGGGTAGGTCTATTTTTAGCTTTCTGAGAAACACCATACTATTCTCCAGAGTGGTTGCTCCAGCTTGCATTCTCACCAACAGCGCAAGAGAGTTCCCCTTTCTCTGCATCTTGCCAACACCTGTTTTTTCCTGTGTTGTTAATTTCAGCCATTCTGACAGGTGTAAGGCGGTATCTCATCATGGTTTTGATTTGTATTTCCTTGATGATGAGTGATGTTAAACACCTTTTCATGTGTGTCTGTTGGCCATCTGTATGTCTTCTTGGAAAAAATGTCTATTCATGTCTTCTGCCCATTTCTTAACTGGATTATGTGTTTCCTGGGTGTTGAGTTTGATAAGTTCTTTATAGATTTCAGATATTAGTCCTTCATCAGATGTTATTTGAAAATATCTTCTCCCATTCAGTAGACTGCCTTTTAGTTTTGTTGATTATTTCCTTCATTGTGCAGAAGATTTTTATCTTGCTAAGTCCCAATAGTTCATTTTTGCTTTTGTTTCCCTTGTCCCTGGCTACATATCTAGTAAGAAACTGCTGTGGCCAAGGTCAAAGAGCTTGCTGCTTGTATTCTTCTCTAGGGTTTTGATGGTTTCCTGTCTCACATATGGGTCTTTCATTAGCAAGGATATTTCTAAAGACAGCCCTGAGTATGAGCAAGGGTTGGAAAGATGGGCAAAGTCAATAGTAAATTTTTTTTCTGGGTGGCCATTCTGCAACATTCATCAGAAAGTTTGGAACAGTTTTATTATCCAACAGATAGAGATTGGTTAAATAAACTAAGATATATCTACACTTTTAAATATGATTGAGCATCAAAAATAACATTGAGGAAGCATCAAAAATAACATTAAAGACATGAAAAGACATCCATAATAGAGGATGATGCAGGGGGAGAAGCAGGCTATAAAACCATATGTATCGTATGATTCCATTTCTGTAAATAAAGAGCCATAGAAAAATGTCTCAAGGTAAACAGTAGTGTGACAAGGGTTATTTTCTAGGTGGTGAAATCACAGGTGATTTTTGTATCCCTATTTTTGTTTATCTGTATTTTGTGCAAAAAAAAAAAAAATGCCTACCCAGTTTATAATAAGAAAATTGGAGATTTAGGGGCACCTGGGTGGCTCAGTAGGTTAAAGCCCCTGCCTTCAGCTCAGGTCATGATCCCAGGATCCTGGGATGGAGCCCCACATTGGGCTCTCTGCTCAGCAGGGAGCCTGTTTCCTCCTCTTTCTCTGCCTGCCTCTCTGCCTCCTTGTGATCTCTGCCTGTCAAATAAATAAATAAAATCTTAAAAAAAAAAAAAAGAAAATGGGAGATTTAGAAAAGAAATCACACCAAGTTGCTATAATGATATTCTGTAGATTCAAAGAAAGTCTGTTAATTAGAGGTAAGAAAACAATTTTTCTCAGCGATCTTCTATAATTCTATAATGTTCCTTTTCTGTTTTGTTCTGAAACTACCTGTGTAAATACTAAAAGTGTAAGAACAAAATGGTTTAATCCCAATAACCAATATCATATAAATGTAGCATTTAAAGGAAAAATATGTTGTATATTTATCAAATTATTTTCTTTTAGACTAAAATAAGGATTTATCTTAAATATTAAAAAATAACATTCTATAACAATCATCTTCTTGGTCTTAATATTTACACAAGTATTATTATACTATCCAAAAAAATTATTTCAATGCACATAAAACTTGTAATTAAATTCTTACTAAATATTTTTGTCAATGAGGCAGCCTTTAAGTGGTTTCAGTCATGTCCCATTGACTTAATTTTCAACCATAGTCATAAATTAAAATCAAACCTTAGCACACCACATTACTGACTTATTGAGTTCATTCACCTTCACAGTTTCATCTAAGACCTTACTGGAATAAACAAAAGCAAAGACTAATTGCAGATGTATCTTTGGAGGGGTGCCTGGGTGGCTCAGTTGAGCGACTGCCTTCGGCTCAGGTCATGATCCCAGAGTCCTGGTATCAAGTCCTGCATCGGGCTCCCAACTCCATGGAGAGTCTGCTTTTCCCTCTGACCTTCTCCCCTCTCATGCTCTCTCACACTCTCTCTCAAATAAATAAATAAAAATTAAAAAGAAAAAGAAGTATCTTTGGAACTTTTTGATTAAGTCTCAAACTAGAAAGGGCATTAGTGGTGTGGCCATCAGTTGTCATAAAAAAATCACATGACAAAACCACCTGTAAAAAAGCAGCTTATTTATTTTAGGATGACAACAAATTATTCAGGAACCTATGCAGGAAAATCACTCATTCTGAATTCTGGAAAGTATTCAGGAATTTGGAAATATTTGTATAAAGCTTCCTCATTTCTGTTTAATTCATTCTATCCAATTTTAGTGAGGAAATTCTATTTATTCAAACTAACCATAATTAATATTGGTTGTTATTTTTGTATCCAACATGTGGTTGTAGTATAATTTTATGTTTCAGGCTATGTGAAACAATACCTCATGAGAATTAGATCATTAGACTATGAAGAAAATTTAAAAGCCTTGTGTGAGGGTTTTGGAACTAGCATTGAAAATAAATATCAATTTATTATTTTTTAAAATTCAGGATTAAGTCTAATAAATTTATCTTAGGGCCAGATGTTTATGACTTCCATGACAAAATAACACCTGTTTTTTCTAGTTATTAATTATTAAGAAGTACAGCAATGAACTAATTTTTAAATGAAAAATGTCTTATTTGAAATAAATCACACCAGAACTATTCAAATAAGCCTTGAAAAGTACTTTATATTTAATAAGCAGTAAGGGAATGGCCATTTTATAATGCAAAATGGAACATTATTTATCTTTTTACAATAATTCAAAAGTAAGCATTCTTCTTCATCTGCATAGGCTTTCTGCATCATGTACCCAAAAAATGAAAGACTTATGGTCTTTTTGATTAAAACAAAATACTCAGTACATGTCACTAGGCATATATTAAGCAAATGAAAGGTACTAGCTTGCATGACATGAAGTTTTATCTTCAGATAAGAACATGTTCTCGATAGAAAGATTCAGTAATTCTAAGTCATGCATTTCATTGAAACAGTTATAAACAGATGGACAGAGCATCACACAGACACACACACACACACACACGTGCACGCACACCAGTCAATTTTTGTAGAGATGGATGAGCAGTTACACACAATTACTGCAAAAACAGAAAACCAAAACTTCCTCGCAAATAGGCAAAAGCAATGTAGGGTATCTTAGTTGAAAGATACAGACACAATCTGGATCGCAGAAGGATGAGAAATGTGAATGAACCTAATGACAGCCTGGTGAATTGTGGGGTAGAAAAAAGAACAGAAATAAAAGGTATCTTCATAGTTAGTGTTTCTGATAAGGCGGTCATTATCAATGAGGGAGTGCTGATGGGAAAACAGGAGAGATTAGGATAGGATAACAGGGCCTGTTTCCCAGTGTGGGAATTACAGACAGTAAAGGTCTTTTTGTCAATGTCTACATGGGATATATAATCTATATTCTATTTTATATTCTGTAAAGAAAACTTTTAGTGGGAATAACCACTAAATTTAGAGGATTAGGACCAAGAAGAGCAACATTTCTTCTAAATGGGGCTGAAGAAATGAGAAATTTGGGAAAGCATCTCTTTAGTTTGATTTGTTCCTCTCTTGTCCTTCCTGTTTCCCATTTTAAAATTGCTATTGCCTGGAGAATGTAGGTCCCTTTAATACCTAAAGTATAATTATCTGGTCAAGGGAGATAAAAGTTTTCATCCATGTAAGCTCAGGAAGATACAAGGCTCCAGTTTGAACCCAAGTCCAGAAACTCACTTAGTTTTCATTAAATCTTGAGAATTAAATACATGCCTGACGTTATACTAGGTGCTAACACAACAGAGAGTTATATTAACTTGTTTTAACCAAACTAAAAATAATACAATTTAGGCATCTCTCCAGATTTCAGAACTCTGTAGATCAGTTAGAAGAAATAATTTCCAGAAAAGGAGTTGGGCCTAAAATTAACTAGTTTATTGCTTCCCTAGAAGGAAAATACCGTGATCCTTTACTTCTAATAATATGCCCATTCCAGATATTATATAGAAGGTACAACAAAGAGAAAAAGAAAGAACTTGTCAATGGTATCAAACACAGAGAACAAGCTATTATCTGATTATCCCACCTGTCGACTAGATATTCCCAGTTGAGCTGAATCCAATTCCAGGCCATATTCTTCCCATAGCTGTTGTATGAGATATATCGGATAACTGTAAACACATCCTGAGTTTTAATAAGGTTTGGGTCCTTGAGAAGATCTAAATATCTAAGAAAACACAAACAGAAAAACAATTAAAAATGTTAACTATTAACTTTTTAAAAATTAACTGAATTTATTGTATACAAGCACTTCACCTACTTACCTATTATCCCCTTGAACTACAAAATTTAAAAAAAAAAACAGTAAATTAAGAGAAAGTATTTATACTTTTATTTTCTAAAGAATAAAAGTTACATCTTATTTGTTCTTCCCTAGATTGTAAGAAACAACCTTCTAAAGCAATTTATACAGTTAGATTAATTAGCTCTAATTATAGTCTAATGCAAAGAAGTCCAAGATAAATTAAGTGACCAAATTGATAGATTTTTATTAACTGTATGCCATGGCTGTACCTAGAGGGAATATCTTGACATACTTTAGACCATTCAACTTCCAGAAACTGCACTTTAGTGGTAGTCCTGAATTTTTGTTTAACTTATCACTCATCCTCTAATTCACAAGAGTCTTAGTAAGACATGTAAGCACTTGCTAATTTTCTCATCAGATAATCAGCACAGTGGCATCAAAATAATGGATCAATATGATATTTTATGGGATGACAAAATGATCAAGTTCTTGATAGACTAGTTTAGAGCCAAGGAGCAGAAGAATGGACATCTACAGTAAAGCAAAATGGTGAAGGAGTATTGCTAGCTTTGTTTCCGGTAATCCTTACAAATTGGTTATTGCATCATAATTTCCTATTTATATTCTGCTTTGTTCATACCTATACGTTTCTCAAGGATAGATATCATGCCTTATTCATTTTTATTCCCACAATTTATATACCTACACATAGAAAGGTCATCCTATATGTTGGTTAACTGAATACAGTAAATAACTCAGAAACCATAACTAAGCAACAAATGAATTAGGGAAGATGCTGGTTGATTTGGGGCATGTGTGTAGTGGCAGAAGATTCATAGATGTGCTTCAAGCAGTCTTTCTGAGTGGAATATAAATATATTTTGTGTGTATGTGCGCATACTGTGGCACATTCTCCTTCTCTGATGACAGAAACCATTTGTTCTGGGCTTGGATCAAGGTCTCCTTGATCCTAGGGAAGTAGGTAGGCTCCTACCTCAGCCTCGGAGTATGATGATGGCCCAAATCAGTCAAAGGAATTCAAGTTCATCCTCTCTGGCAAATGGCCAAGAGGTAGACCTAGAGTATAACCCAGAATAATCGAGTATGATCCAGTTCTGGTTATGAGGGGAAGCGGAAATAATTCACCTTTAGCATAAAAGACAAAGCCTTGTGAGAAGGAACTCTTTTGTCCTTGCTCTTCTTTCACTGAACATATTTGTGTGAAGACAAACTATCTGGAGTTCTAGAGGTTATGAGACATCCAACATGTTGAGGATGGCAGAAAGAGAAACACCCCAGGTCCTGAATCACTACTGCTTACAACTAAAAACTGATGACTCCCAGAGTGTTTTAATATGAGATTACATATCTTTATTCCACTCTTACATGGATATTTTGTTTCTTGCTGGGAAAATAAGTTTTAATAGATGTTTTTGGGAACGTATCCTACTTTAATTCACATCTTAAAGTGACCATGACACATAAACCATCAAATACCACTCAGATGAATGAAAAAAAAAAAAACTTACCTTGACAAAAGAGTAACATTCTTCACCGATGCTAATCCATACAACAGTTTTTCTTTTTCCTGAGCTAATGAAGTTTTCTGGTATTGATCAAGAGTGTAGTTCCATGAAGTCTCATTGCCAGAGTTCTGCATTCCATACCGATATACCAGAAGCCTGAGATTTACAGGAAGCCTAGAAGAAGAAACAGTGTTTCAGAGATTTTTATTCTTCATTTCTAAATTTGAGGTCCTCTAGAAATGAGCATATGAACAGTCACCTTACAGTCCCACTTAGCCACTGCTGAAATAATTGGGTAGCATTGTCCAAGGCTTCTTGATCTCCCATTTTGCATGCAAACCCTAACACAGAGGCGCGGAGCAACCTTAAAAACAAACACACACAAAGCTGGGGCTGTGAGCACTTTTTAACATGTTTTAACACATACAAACAAATATTAAATGAAAATTAGTTTTAAGAATGTAAGAAATAACTTTGTAATGTGGTCTCCGACGTCATTCCATCTCAGAAGATCTGCAATGGGCTTCACTTGACTTTGGAAATATTTCTGAAATAAAAGCACCATGTACAATGAGTAATAATTTACTATTTATCAATATTTCCTCATTTATTATAATTTATAGCCCCTGTTATAATCTTCTTTCCTACTAGTTCAGAGAACTTTGGGCCTCTCCTTAGGAAAGAGATGTTTTCAGTTCTTATCACATGGCAAATTTGCTTCAGTTCTGAAGATAAGAACATCCTGGATCATTCTCTAATGTTTTATAAAATTTTGGGTAAGCTCCTTTTAACCTCTACTTTTTAGTTAACATTTGTAAGAAATGGAATAACGCCTGACATACTTATTGCACTAAGAATATTAATCAAGTATTGATGAAATAAAAATACTGATAACTAATATATATATGCCACCTTTGGGTTTACAGAGGATGTTTATTTTATATGACTTATACTATCCTATTTTCGTAGGCAAGGATGGGCTGACATTCCTATTGTACGAAGGAAATGAAGACCACAAATATTAAATCATTTGTCCAAGTTCTTCCATTTAGTAAATAGAAAAGCTAGATTGAATCCAGAATTTCCTTAAAATCGCAAATGTCCTACCAAAGTGCTGCAGAAACCCCAAAAAAAAGTATTTAGAATGACTATCCTATAATAAAATCTCAATGTGGAAATAACAGCAGCAGGAATAAGGAAACAAAATGTTATATATTAGTAACAATAAATTCATTTTAACATAGATAAATCCATTGAAAATAGGATCTAGTTAGTATTTTATCTATTATAACAAGACAATATATTGTACTATATTCTTTCTAACACTAAAATATATCATTAAGTGGTATACTGAACCACAAATACTAACACGTTTCAAGTTGGGAAAAAATAGAGATACTATCTTTTTGGTTGGACTAGTTGTGTCATTGTATTGTACTTTCCTCTAATTTCACTTGGCACATGGATATGCTTTTGTGTCTCTCAGAAGCTCCTTGTCTCAGAAATCTCCCTATTCTGCTCACCACTGCACATTTACTCTCATAAGATATAACATTAACATCACCTCAATCACAGGGTATAGCTCTTTATCATCTTCAAACATGCTAATAATATAGGTTACAGCTGAAATTGCTCTCTGCCATGGTAAAAAATCTTCTTCCATTCTGAGATACTTGGTCAGGTTTAGAGCCATCTTATAATCGAGAAGTTGAGCTCTAAGGAAAAGGAAAAAACCCCACTAATTAAAAACTATAGACTAAAAACAAAACAAAACCAAAACAAAACAAAAAAACCCAACCACAGACTAGTACTCATTTGACTAAAAGTACTAATATGGAAATCATAGAATTCAGTGTTAATGAGAATCCTTCTATTAAGCAATTAAGAAAATGCATTTATTTGGGGGGACACAATCAAGTTTGTTCACAATGATATCTTAGTACTTTCATATATTCAATAGTAAAGAGGAAGACACAACATTAAAAAGTACATTTGAAAAATCACTGAGGAGAAATTCTGGATAAAACTAAAGCCATTTAGCTATAGTTAATATTGATGGGTAGACGCAAGCCGATTATAATGTACAAATGTGGGGCACCTGGATGGCTCAGTGGGATAGGTGTCTGACTCTCGATCGAGCCCCACATTGGGCTCCAGGCTGAGCAAGGAGTCTACTTGAGATTCTCTCTCTTCCTCTCTTTTTGGCCCTCCACTCTCTAAATATATAAATAAATAAATCTTTAAAAAATACTTTATAAGAGGGCCACCTGGGTAGCTCAGTGGGTTAAGCCTCTGCCTTCAGCTCAGGTCATGATCTCAGGGTCCTGGGATCAAGCCCAGCTTCCAGCTTTCTGCTCAGCAGGGAGCCTGCTTCCCCTTCTCTCTGCCTGCCTCTCTGCCTAACTGTGATCTCTCTCTCTGTCAAATAAATAAATAAAATCTTTTTAAAAATACTTTATAAGAAAATAATATATACAAATGCACCATGATAAATATATCTTATTAAAATGACTTACCTTTGATATGAAGAGGAGACATAACAATACTCATGAATTATGAATGCATAAAACATTCCAGTTGAATGTTTTTCCCATTAAAACATTTCCTTTTTCATAATTTTTTCCAATATTGACAAATAACAAATGGATTTTGTTCCTCCACAAGATTTGAAGTTTCTATTGACACTTCAAAGTTTAAAGAATCCAATTTCTTCCTCCTTAAAAGAGATTCTAGAACCTTTTGAAATACTGTTCTCAGAAACCTGTTATGTCTCAAATTTTAGCCTAGGTTTTAAAAAGAACCTGAGATGGGAATTCTGCCTTTTCAAACCCACATTTTGAAAGTTTAAATTAAAGAATAAATTTTGAATTTTTGATTTGGTAATACTGACACATTGAATGCTACTATGTTTGAAAGTATTTTGTGAATAAAGAATGAATTATATCTTGATTTCTCCCCAAGAGTTTGATTAGAGGATGAACTAGTAGTATTGGCAGATAGATAAGAATGAGAATTTTGGCATCGTTTGATTTGTACTAATGAGATATGATACAGTACTTGTTTTCAGTGCAGAGAGCTGATTTCTTCTATTTTCTCAGGTCCTGATCTTATTTAGAAAGAATTATATTTTGGAGCATGCAGCCTCCCTTAATAAAAGCACTACTAAATAATATTAAGAAGTGGAGTGTTTTATTGAGAATGTTTGTTAAGTAAGAAAAATTATAAAATTTTGTGTTGATATTTGAAACTTGAGAATTTCTAATTTTAATGATTCTCTATTTTCCGTGGTGGATAGAACAGTAACAATGTCCAGATGATGATTTTAAGGTTTTTATAAAGAATAATTGTTGCTCTAAGGATCAGTTTAGCAAAAAAGAATAATGAAAGTTTAGGAAGAATGAGCATTTGGTCAGAAACCAAGTGGTCTGTACATTTCAGGTAGGTGAAAAGACTAAAGGGAATGGGTCTTGGTTACCAGGGTCAGAAGAATTACTTAATTAGGTAGCATAAGTAGAAGTAAGAAGGGAATCCACTTATCCAAAAATTAGAGATTCTGAGGAAATACTGTATATTCAAATGTTGAAAATCAATATCCTATCCTATTGCCTTATTTTTCCAACAGGCTTGATAACTATGCAATAGTTCCATTTTGGTATCACTTGTTTTCTTTAAGTCTGAGTCATAGGGTCAGAACATCAGACTGGGAGTGATTTTTTGCTGGTTATTACAAGGATAACATTTGAGAATTTAGCTGAGGTATTTCTCATTTCCCACAAATAATGTTACTCTGTAGCTCCTACTGGTTGTATTTGATTCTCCAGAGGAAGAGCAGTATCATTTAGAACTATAATTCTCAAAGTGGAGCATCTATCAACAACACCTGGAAAGTTCATTAAATCACATATCCCCCCCCCCCCGCCCCGAGTTTCTGATTTAGCAGTTTTGGAGTAGGGCCAAAGAATTTGCATTTCTCATAAGCTCCCCTGGGCAGTGTTGATACTGGTGGGACCCTTGAAGATCTGGTTTTGAGAACAAAGACATCTATAGTGCCCTTCTCAGATCCCGTTACAGTGCTCAGTTGGCTCACAGCTGCCACCTTCTTCAGAGAAGAGCACTTGGCCAAATATATCCATCTTGCCTAAGAGGTAATGCAATACCTCACCCCAGGCCATTAACTCTCTGATTCAGGAAGGCAACAGGCCAGCCTGCTTCCCTCAAGTTGGACCCACTGTAAGCATAATTCACAGCTTTCTAGTGGAATCTGGCAAAGCTAGACTCCATCTGAGACCATATCATGGCTCAGCCTTTTATCCCTGCCCCATCCTCTTCTTCATACTCCCTGTCTCAATGAGAGTACTCTCTCAATAACCTACATGTACATGAACCTTTTCATATACTGCTTCTAGGGAGCTCAACCTAAGACAGCATTCTTATGCAACTTTGAGTCTCAAACTCCATATGTTAAATCCACAGGCATACAGCAGTTCTGAAAGCCAGATATGGTTAAGAATTTTATTTTATTTTAAAGATTTTGGGGGGTGTCTGGGTGGCTCAGTTGTTTAAGCATCTGATTTTAGCTCAAGTCATGATCCCAGGGTCCTGGGATCAAGTCCCATGTCGGGCTCCCTGCTCAGTGGGGAGTCTGCTTTTCCCTTTCTTTCTGCCCCTCTCCCTTTCTTGTGCTCTTTCTCTCCCTCTCTCTCTCTCTCAAATAAATAAATAAAATCTTTTAAAAAATGTTTTTATTTGTAGGGTGCCTGGGGGGCTCAGTGGGTTAAGCCCCTGCCTTTGGCTCAGGTCATGATCTCAGGGTCCTGGGATCAAGCCCCACATCGGGCTCTCTGCTCATCAGGGGGCCTGCTTCCCCCTCCCTCTCTCTGCTTCCCTCTCTGCCTACTTGTGATCTCTGTCTGTCAAGTAAATAAAGTTTTTAAAAAAATTTTATTTGAGAGAGTGAGTGAGAGAGAAAGCATGAGTGGGAAGAGGGAGAGGGAGAAGCAGACTCCCCATTGAGCAGGGAGCCCGATTCGGGGCTCGATCCCAAGACTCTCTGATCACGACCCGAGCCAAAGGCAGATGCTTAACCAACTAAGTCATCCAGGCATCTCAATAATTTTCTTTATTTAAAAATCTCCTGGGGTGCCTGGGTGGCTCAGTGGGTTAAAGCCTCTGCCTTCGGCTCAGGTTATGATCTCAGGGTCCTGGGATCGAGCCCCGCATGGGGCTCTCTGCTCAGCAGGGAGCCTGCTTCCTCCTCTCTCTCTCTGCCTGCCTCTCTGCCTACTTGTGATCTCTCTCTGTCAAATAAATAAGTAAAACCTTTAAAAATAATAATAAAAATAAAAATCTTCCATCAATCTAGTAAAAGCCCAGCCTGAGGGACTCAAATCATAGAACTGTCCTATCATCTGGAGAAGCTGGAGGCTCTAGTTAAAGACAGTTCCCACCAGACTCGATGGAAAAAAAGGACAAACGGGTCTAATGAGAGAATTCTTGCCCTCCTATCTTGGGCTGAGGCACCCAGGAAGTTTAGGGGAATCATATAACAAAAGGTTTGTCTTGGATTCCCTGGGCGTGACCTGGAAGTACAGTCCAGTCCTCAGAGAAGCTGACTTAAGCATAGTGTCTTATCAAATGTCACTCTTCACTGGGACATTAGAAACAGTACAGAGAAGTGTCTAGGTTGATGCAGCTGACCCCATATGCTCATGTTTCCCAGCAAAGTCTTTGGTGGTGTGGAGGATTTCAAAAAGTCCCCATTGAGTCTGATTTCTCAGTGTTCACTTGCCAAATTCATACTTCTGGCTCATAACAGTCTTTTTGCAAAGAACTGGGTCCTTTTGGAGTCTTCCTGATTACCCTACTTCTCCTTTCTCTAAAAGGCAGCATGAGGATGGGGATGGGAGGTTAAGAGGGTGAAGTTGCTTATCCAGTTTTGTGTTGTACTCTGGTTACCTCTGCAAACACCTGTAAAATGGTAAAACCAGTGACCCTAGAGGTCTGTAATCTTGGTGTGGCTGATGTTCACTTGGTGGCCTTTATTTGCTAACTTGATTCTCACCTCAGATATCATTGGAGCCACTGCTGTGTGAAGCGGAGCTAAAATTCTGCTTGGATTATTAGCTTAAGTGGCCTTTAAGCCATCTTTTTTGCCATTCTTTCCTCAACTAGAGACTCCTGCTCTCACCCATGGACTTGTTAGCTAGTGCTCTCTGCTTTGCCTTATGTTATTCCTCACGCCTCTCCTGGCTTTACCACACAATGGCTACATAGCACAACCTAAGCTATTGAAAAGGAAAACCCTACTGTAACAGGTGGACAAAAAAGGATTCTTTCTGTCTCTGTTTTGGCAAAGCCCCTTCCTTGCCTAACCCCCAAACCAGGCTTGTTGGCCTAAGCCCCAAAGATGCAGACCCACCAAATTGGAACTAACATGGTCAGGAGAGATATTTGTGACCCTTAGTTGATAACCCATCACCAGCCTATTAAAGACATTAGAGAAGCTAGGGGCAGAAGGAGACATTTAACAGAGGGCTTCAGGGGATCACTGTCAGGGTACTGTGAATGCTCTCCTCCCACAGGGGAGAGGAAGATACAGGAGGCTTTTCACCTTACTTCAAGTGTAGGAAAAGGGGTTGTAGTGAAAACACTTGAAGAGTTTTACCTGTGTATCATGGAGTTTGGGGACACAGTGGCCTTCTGTCTGATACCCTGAGAAATCTAAAGGATAAGAAACTACGGTTGACTACTGCTCTATCTTCAGAGTAAAGAGATAAGACTGTGTGGGATGGCCCATCCTTCCAGACATTGTTGGGAAAAAGATAAATGAACACTTCTTATGGAACAGATGTGGTTCAGAGGTTTTCACTCACACACCTCAAGGAACTGCAAGAGAAAGATCTTAGCAATCAAAATGAGGATGGATGGCAAATACCCCACGAAAACATCATAAGAAAGTCAGTATTAAACATCTTCAAAGTCCAGAGAAGACCAAACGTAGACAGCATGTCAGGATCTTTCCTTCTCTTCACCTGCTCTCCCTCCCTGATCTCCTGGCTTTAGCCCTGGAGGAATCAGAAGCAGCCTGATGAGTGAGGAGCAGACGTTCCATGCAACAAAATGGTGAAGACAAGCACCTGGTTCCCGCTGCAGGTGGCTGGCCTGACACCACCCTGAGTTGGGGACAGGGAGGAACTTTAAATGAAGTTGATAACTCTGATGGTTTTATGGGACTGGGCTCACACTCAAAATGAGCCTGTCTGGAGGACTCGAAATAGCCGGTAGAATTTTTATTCCTTGTCTTGAGCAAATGTGCCTACCTGGATATTCATCTGGGGCAGTAAGAGTACTAGCTCCTCAAATTTGGGGACAAGAGGATCAAGAAAGTGTTTATATTTAGATGTGCTCTTTTAGCTCTGCTTATGTAACATGATAGTTAACATTTCTTTTTGAACACCCAAGTGGTACTGTATAAATTCTTATCCTACCACAGGCGCTTACCTGTTCAACTACGTTTCTCCTTTTTTCTCCCTAAAGCTTCTGAGTGAACTGCACTTAGCTGTAGCCAACACCAGTGGACTCTACTGTTCTAGACCTATTTCCCTCATGTGTTACAGAAGGAAATTGGGTAAAAACTAAATAGCTCAGCTGATAGCTCAGATATTTTCCAGATCAGTTGCTGTGTGATTCTACGTATTTTTTGGTTTTCAAGTGAGTCTCACATTCTTCATTTCCATATCTCTCCAAAATTTTATGGGGCTATGGCCAAGGAGCTGAGCAAATGCAAGAAAGTCTTTTAATTGTGCGAATTGTTTGCTTTATACACAGTTCCCCAGAGAGACCTGTTCAAGGGGCTTTCATTTCTTAAAGCAAGAAGAACTGTCTGCATTGTGTTGTGATGGGAATTAAATTATAAAGATTTTGCAGTTCTGTGTAATTTCTAAGAGCCAAGATGCCAAGCTTTGGAAAAGGTCATGATGCGTTTCTAGGAGAGCTTTCCCTCTAAAGAATTCTTTTTTTTTTTTTTTTTTTTTTGTCAGAGAGAGAGAGAGAGAGAGCACAGGCAGACAGAGAGGCAGGCACAGGCAGAGGGAGAAGCAGGCTCCCCGCCGAGCAAGGAGCCCGATGTGGGACTCAATCCCAGGATGCTAGGGATCATGACCTGAGCTGAAGGCAGCTGCTTAACCAACTGAGCCACCCAGGCGTCCCCCCTCTAAAGAATTCTTAATGGTTCTATTGTACTTTAAAATGTTGATTATCTTCCTTTACCACTTAAGTTCCCAGGCCTATGCAGTGTCTGGTACAGTCAAGTGGTACAATTTATTAAGCACTTGCTATAGGTCAGACATTGTTTGGGGTGCTTTGTGTGCATTATTTCATTTATTTCTTACAAAAGGAATCTTATAAGATCTTATAATCTTATAAGTCTTATAAGGTCATCTCCATTTTACTCATAAGGAAATCGAGTCAGAGTTTGGTTAAGAAATTTACTCAAGGTTATACAGAACCAAGATTTGAATAGTTTCAGAGCCTGTTTTGTAATCCTATCCATTCCCTCCTTAAAAAATGTCAAGAAGGTTTTCTGATTTCCAGCATCTCATCTAGGAAGTCTGTAGAAAATAGTTCTCCCATGCCTTTAGTGCTGGTGTACTATCTTTCAGACATGTGTTCGGCTCATATTTAATGAGCTTCTGTCATGGGCCAGTCACAGTTAGGAGCTGGGAATAAAATGAACAGGAACATGATCTGGGTGCCTACCCTCACATAACTGACAGTTTGGTAGGTAAGAAGGACAGTTAATAAGAAATGACAGCATAACATTGTGGCTAAACACAAGGGCCCGCGCAAGGGACACCCAACCCAAACAAAGGGGCAGTGAAGGCTTTTTGAAGAAGTAGCAGCTCATTCTTAGTACACTGCTTGTATCTAGGATGAGGCCACTACAAAACCAGAAGAACCTACTGTTTGTGTCCCTAGCTCCTATAGAAGTACCAGAAATTCAACAAATACCTGTTGAATTAGTTGTGTCAGACTACTTAAAAACAAAACAAAACAAAACAAAACAGTCTCAAAGATAGTATGGATAGTAAGATAGTATGGAAGGATTTGGATCCTTCATTTCCCTGATCAATGTTGATTTTTTTTTTTTCTAAGTGTAGGTCACATTCAGTCCATGAAAACAAAAAAAAAGTTCAGTTTCTTAGGCGGTACCTTAATTCTGATCAATCTTAGAGTACCATGTCTCATTCTTCTTACCCTGATGACCTGAACAAGAGTTGACAACTCTAGCCATAAACTCATACAGTGGGCTTAGGCTCATAGAAGTAAGTTAATGAAACACATTGTTGTTTTATTAAATCAAATTATAAAGGTGCACTTCTGAACATTTGCAAATGTCACTCCTAATTAGCTCAAGGACTTTGATACAGATGAACCCTACTCAAAGTCAATATGGTAGGTGAGCTTTTGTGTGTCTGCTAACTGCGAATTGCAGTAGTTTGGCTATGATATTTATGCGAGTTTTTAAAAAGAGAGTTAAGGAAAACAATAATGTTATAAATAGTGACCTTGGCTATTTCAAACTATAATTAATACTTAAACTTCATGGCAGTTCATCAGGAAAGCAGATTTATGACAAAATCCACAGCATTTTAAATAGCCCAATCTCTTTCCAAAACTCACCTTGCCAAGGCAAAAGCATCATCAATAAGACTTGCACGGTCAGCAGAAGAAAAGTTCTGAAAAGAAGAAGAAAAAGAGGTAAGTAGCACAATTCCTAAACCAAAGCATGTTGAGAAAGTTAATATCATAAAGATGCTGTTCTTAGAGCAAAAATCAAACAATTCATGACTATTGCTACTCTTACCTTGTGGTTGCTGGAGAGATGGGTAGCTATCCAGTCCCAAGTTGGTACTTCATAATTTACACGATAAAACCCAATATGATCTGGGTTTATTTTAAGAAAAACATTTCCAGCAGAATTAGAAGAGTTCAAAGTGATTCCTGTGGTAGTAAATAAACACTAATGAGAAACATGTTTGCATATACTGTAAACACAGAGAAATTAGGCCCAGAGGGTCAGAAGAAAAGAAAAGAAATATCAACTCAAGTAGTCAAGTTTGATTTGGATGCAAAGCCCCAAAGCCTAATTCTTATTTAGTTGCCTAATTTTAGAATGTCACTGTAGCACACGAGCTGAAAAAGAATAACCAATGTAAATAAGTGTCCTGTGATTTGTGACTTATACTCCTTACTGGTAGAAGCTTGCCAAATGAGTGAAATAATTCTGTGCTTTTCAATCCTCCAACAGAAGAAAACAATGCCAAAAGACAAAGAGGTCCTTGCTTTTGGGGATAGTCCATATAATGTAATCATGATGGATTAATTACACAAAGAGTATTCATTGGGTAGCCTGGGGAGGGGATAAAAAGATAAACATCTAAAAGAATAGTTTATTACTTTAATACTTTATTAAAATCAGCATTCAAATTGATGGCATTTTTTATTGCCTAGCAAAATAATGATTTGAGATCAGAAATGCTTTTAAAATGTCAAGAAGGCCTGCAGTAGAACTGAAATCCAAATATAACATTCTTGATTTTGTAATCTGTGTCATACTGGCTCTTCTAATTTTGTTTATCTTTGTAAAGTCTTCTCTTTCCTTATTTCAATTGATTACATCAATGCTTTTCATCAAAGGATTTTCCAAATTAACTCTCTTTCTAAAGTAGCATCCAGTATTTACATAGGGCTCTAGTATATAGATTTTTAGAGGCTCAACATTGAAGGAACAGAGACTTATGTTTGAGGTAAAAAAACATTCACTTAAAATAATAACTGTGCTCTGACATGACCAGTTTTCATTAGTTAGCATTATTTCTATACTTTTTAATTCATCCACTCTTTCGTTTGCAAGGACAATATACACTTTAAATAATTGTGCGGGAATACTGCATCTATTGAGAAATTTCAAATAGTTTAATGTAGCGGCGCTGTAAGGATGGGATATTGGAAAATGGAAGATGAGGCTGGAAATACAGTCTAGAGCTTTGGAGTACAAGAGCCATGTGCCATGAGAAGGAATCCATCTTCTGAAAGATGGTCAAATAGAGAAGATTTTTAAGCAGGGAAATAACATGCTCAACTGTGCTTTCTAGAAAGATAATTTTGATGGTGGTACAAGAGATATATTGGAAGAAGATTTTAAAGTCTCCCGTAATCATTCAAGGCAAGAGGGAAGGAGGGCTTACTCCAATATGGAGGTACTGAAAAAAGAAAAAAGGTGATGTTTTCAAGACACATCCCAGGTAAAATCAACAGTTGGTTTTCTTACTTGATGTGGATGGTCAGAGGAGGGGGAAATGGCTCGGATGATCGGATAAGTAATGATGCTGCCATTACAGAATAGAAGCAGATGAGTTAGTTTGGGAGGGAAGAAGATTCAAATTTTGGAAGTGTTGTTCACAAGGTTTGGAAGACATCCAGGACACAGTAGTTTTTCATAACATATGAGTAAGCTCTCCAAAAGACAATACTTTTTGTTTTAGGAATGTTCAGAGTAGGTGCTTGACAAATTATAAACCTTTACCTCATTCACGCAGTATTTATCTTTCTTTGTCATTCTCCCATGGACAAGTTGTTGAAAGGAAGCTAATCTTTTGGCAACTGTACGCTTTGAATGTTTGTATCTGGAGGAGAGCCTCTTGCTAAGCACAGACCCATATGTTAATAAGAAAAAGAGCATGAGCTTTCGAATCTGACAGATCTAGGACAAAACCCTCGCTCTGTGACTAACTAGCTGTGTGATCTTGGCCAAATCACTTGACCTCTCTATGTCCCTGTTCACCATAAGGGAAATAGGGATAAAAATCCCTCACAGGGCTGTTGTGAAGATTAAATAAGATAACATCGGTAAAGTGTTGGTCACACAGTTATTTGTCCAACAGATGGTGGCCATCCTCATTATTATGAAAGGGGATATGCCGCAAATCTATAAATAGCGAGGCAAATATAAATAACATTGAGAAGTTCCTGGCAATCCATCTAAATACTACAGTATTTCAGTGTGCTTTATATATACCTAGTTAAGCCTGTCTAGAGTTACTGTGATTTTTCTCACTTTATAGATGAGGAAGCTGAGATCCAGGAAGTCAGTAGTTATGGACTTTCCAAGTTCATGCTACTTTCCCAACAGTTGTTAACAGCAACATACTGTTGGGTTGTTTAGTTACACAGTGAGGAACATAGGACAAGAATACTGGTGCCCACTCCTGGCAGCATGTGGGAGTCAGCGCATATTAGGTTTCCTTTCATTGCTCCACTTACTATTGTTTCTCTGATCATAACAGTCCTATGTGTTCCTTACAGTTCCAAATATGTATTTGGAAAATACAAAAGAAGAGTATAATGAAGAATAAAAAAATTAACTATCACTAGTTAACATATTGTTCTTGTCTTCTGCGTGTATTCCCTCCATATATGTGCATATACACGCACCCAGTACATAGGATGGGACGTTACTGTTTTTATGATTCATAATCCTTTTCATTGGAAAGCATATTGTAAACACCTTGCAATTTTGTTTTCTACACAGAGTTCCCCCTTTATCTGAAAGAAGAGCATTCCTGTGAAAACCTTCATAAGCTGAAATGGCATAAAGAAAGTAGTACCTCCCACTTTTTAAGAGTCTGTATTAATTCCACTTTGTTTTTACAAAAGACTGACATTAGTACCTGTGTCTGCTAACTGTAAGAAATCCAAAAAGCATTTTCATTTTTATGAAAAAAGCCATTACCAGACCTTGTAGGTCTTCTGTAAAAATGAAGTGGCAGAATGTGAACCTTCAGAAAGCAGGAGACACATGCATGTGAAAATGTAAATTGAATAGCCACATAACACCCTATCATTCAATTAATAAATCATCTTGTTCTGTTTCTTGCTAGTTTTATACATAAACGAGTTGAATGAATTCTTTCTGGGTAGGAGCTCTTTCTAGAAAATTCCTTTCTTTCCCTTTTATTTGTCTAGATGGTGGAGAAGATGGTAATTACTTTTTCAAAATTTCGTCCAGGGGCTATTTAATTTCAACCCACATAGATTTCAGTAACAGAGCTCTCATACAGTTCTTTACTATAGATATACCTCATTTTATTGCAATTTGCTTTTTGCACTTGGTAGATAATGCATTTTTTACAGATCGAAGTTTTGTGGCAACCCTGCATAGAGCAAGCCCACTGGCACCATTTTTCCAGCAACATTCGCTCACCTTGTGTCTGTGTCAAGTTTTGGTAATTTTTGCAACATTTCAAACTTTTCATTATTATTATATTTGTTGAGGTGATATGTGCTCAGTGATTATGACTCACTGAAAACTCAGGTGATGGTTAGATTTTTAGCAATAAAGTATTTTTGGGTTAAGGTGCGTCCATTGTTTATTAGACATCATGTTATCACACACTTAACAGACTATAGTATAGAGTAAACATAATTTTTATACTATGCACTGGGGAGCCAAAAAATTCTTTGACTTACTTTATTGCCATATTCACTCTGTTGTGGTAGTCTAGAAGCAAACCCACAGTATCTCTTTGGTATGCCTGCATTCTATTTTATTTTTTTTTTTAAGATTTTATTTATTTATTTGACAGAGATCACAAGCAGGCAGAGAGAGAGGAAGGGAAGCCGGCTCCCTGCTGAGCAGAGAGCCCCATGCGGGGCTTGATCCCAGGACTCTGGGATCATGACCTGAGCCGAAGGCAGAGGCTTTACTCCATTGAGCCACCCAGGTGCCCCTGCATTCTATTTTATATAAATAATCATAAAAAACTTCAGACAACTAGACAGCTCTTGTGACAGCTTGATAATTCTAGAGAAAGAAGTATTTTTCTTTAGTGATGTAGATGCTTTGTTGCTTTGATACTTTAAGCAAATTATTTTTCAGTTTAAAATGAGTTTATGTCTTATTAAATTTTATGCATCATTTATTAGCAAAACAGTTGAAAAATACAAGAATAGTACTTTTTTTACTAATGACACACTATTTGTACTTGGGGAGCTAAAAATTTCTAGTAGGATGCGCTATCAGAATTTAGGATCAAGGAAGAAAATTTTAATCTCTGAAACTAAGTCTGACATGGTCTATTGTAAAATAAATTGGTTATGCATTTGTGGTAATATTTTCAACAAATCATTTAAGGAATATTTAAGAAATAGTAATCATGTTAGTAACAATTAGAGTCCCTCCTAAATATCAGCAAGTGGCCTAGAGAATTTCCCTAAAAAGAAAGGTATTGTATTAATATGCAATATATAATAAGCAGGAATCTGGAAAAATGCAACCTGGCTACCTGGTGATAGTTTTGGTGACTGGGAAGAAATAATTGCAAAGAAGAGTTTAGATAGTGAATATCTGTTAGAGTGTCTTAGTCTGCCAAGGGAACTGGATGCACAGTTGAGCTGGTACATCTATTCCAGATTTTTTAACAGATTTCCTCCTGTAGAGAACAATGTATGTGGTAGAGATCTGTTAGTTATTTACTGCACTATTCTCTCTTCCTCCCTGGGTGTACAGCTAGACTATATTTATTAGCCTCCCTTGCAGTTAGGTAGCAACATGGGATTGACAACTGGACACAAATTTTGGGCAGAAGTAATAAATGCACTTCTTGACCTGCGCCCTCCAGTATCTTCCCCGTCTTCTGGTCAGATGCAAAGATCCAGCAGAGGAATTTGAGGTCTAGGAAGCAGTGGAGCCATAAGAAGGAGGAAGACAGGATTTCTAAGTTACTATTTGGCAGTGAACAACCTAGGAAAGATGGCAGGTCAGGAATACCTCCATTGGACTTTTGCATGAATAAAAAACTTTCATTGCATCAAAATAGCCTCTAAATGCAATAATTAGACTCCCCTGGTTAATGCAGTATATGAAGCTATCACAGCTTGATGAAATCTCTGAAGTAATTGATCTACCTTAACTGTCTCTTTACTCTTATTAAGTAAACTTTCTTCCTGGAAAGAGATACCTAATTAGCTGACATGAGTATTCTGGTTCACCTTGGCCAGTATATTTTTATTTATATAAATTAACAAATTAGCATTCTTATATGTTTGCTTTGTGTGAATAAATCTTCCAAGCCTTGGTTGATCAGGGCTGAGTTGATGAAACTGAGCTTTTGAATCTGCAAAACTGAATTCATAATGATCCAATCAAAATTCAAACATCCCATGAGGCTCAGCTTGAAAGAATGAAGAAAGTCTCTCTTTCTCTTTGTTATTAAATTAAAAAACATATGCCCATAATTATTTTGACATGAAACATTTAAATATAACTACCATCAGATTCTAGTAATATTATATTTATATGTAGTCAAAATTTGGTTATCTAAATCATCCAGAATGTATCCTTAAATCTGCAAGAGTCATTGAAAGTCTATACCATTTCCTATGGCTTAGGCCCTCTCCTAGACCCTGTACACTTAGGAATATCTATTTTAAAATATTATGTTTTAGTAAGATTAGTTATCTGATATCACATGATAACCTTCAAGTCTTCTAAATGTTAGAAAGCCGCAGATTGAAAAGCAAAAAAAGGCTAGGTACTACTAAATGTAAATGCACTGATAAAGAATAGCTGGTACTAAAGATAGAGGCACATTTAAAGTATCTACATACATTCTCCAACAGCACCGCAGTCTGTGGGCAAACAAGCCTCCATTAAGCAAGGACTTACTAAACTCTTAGTAAGTCTTAAGATGTGCATAGAACCTCGCTGGCAATAGGGTGGTAATCCTGACCTGCCATCAAGGAGTATGGTGTAAAGGTCGTATCTCAAAGGAGTTTGTCATTTACTTAAAAAAGAAAAGAGAGAGCAAATGAAGATTAAATAACAATGTGATATTCAAGATATAAAGCAGTAATACTAGGAATAAGGTAGGATTGATTAAACCAATAGCATAAAATATAAACAGTGAGAAGAGAGATGACACAGGGCAGACTGGAATAGCCAGAGAAGGAAGGGTCTGTGATAGAGGTACTCTTCTTTAGTTATAAATTACATATTTAATTTTTTTAATGTTTAAAATATCATGTGCAACACAAATGTAAATAAATGGCCTTGGGGGAAGTCCCAACATTGCCTGGGAAATTTCTGACTGAAGAATCATCAAAGAAACCAAGAGGGAGGTAGGGCTGGTAACCTGAGCTGACTGCCCATTCAGTGCACTTGGGATGTGTTTGTCATCTGTGCTCTGAGCTGAGAGCTGAAGATGTCCCCAGACAGGAAACAGGAACTTATTGCATAGCCTAAAAATGGAGCAGGCACTTTGAAGTAGGAAGAGATGTCTAGTTTGTTTCTGGCTCAGTGAGCAGTCATGATTCTGAAGTTTCAGATAAAGACAGGTCTGTCATCAAAACTCTGTGAACATTGCAGCCTCTTCATTCTTTCACTCCTTCATTCAATAAACAATTACTGGGTAACAGCTGAAGACATAGAACAACCACAACCAAAATAAATAAGCTCCATTTCCTAAAGAAATATTCTATGTGGGAGGGGAAAAACAACTAAATCCATAGTTAGAGCCCCCAAAATGTGTTCAATGTAAAGAGAGAGGGATGCAGTTGCTGGCAGAGCCTTCTGCCCTCTCTTTCCTACTAGCATTCTCTGTCCAGAGCAGAGTTCTTATCCACACTTGGTCAAGCCTGTCATCCATTTAAATACTACCTTTTCCCCCTGGCCCTCAGCCTAGACATGCTTTTCTTTAGTAACCTTTCCTGAACCCCCAAATCAGGGCTGGTCTTTCTTTAGCAAGCCCCCTTGGCTATTAGCACACCAGGCACTCATGACTCTCATTTGCCTACTGACCTGCCCATCTGCGCCCTCATTAGACAGTAAGTACCAAGAGGGTAAGGGACTTTTTCCCTCAGCATTATCTCCATGCCTACCACTGTGTCTGGAACAGAAGTTAGCTCTTGGTAAATACTTCCTTGAAAGAACTAATTAATTGGTTGATTGATTAATAAGGATTAAATTTATTATTCAAATAAATATGTACATAATCCATATAAGAAAAGTATTTATTGTTAACTCTTCAATTTTATTTTATAAAACACTTGAGTAAACTTTCGTTATCTAAAAAATTCACTTTTCTAAAAACCTCATTCCACGAAAATGCTGTTAGTGCAGACAAATTATTCATGCTTTTAAATTTGTTAATAGGAAATCAAGCAGCTGCCAAGATTCCTCTAAGTCTCAGTTAATCAGTGGTAACCAAAGGGGAAAATATGTGGTATATATGTTAAACCAAATCCACTGAAAACCTTCCAATGGAATGGTAGCTTCCTTATACCTTTTATCGGTAGTATTACACATTTTTTAGGGGGTGGTGGGGCAGAGGGAGTGGGAGAAAGAGTGTCATAAGCAGGCTCCACACCAACACAGGGCTCAATCTCACAATCTCACAACCCTGAGATCATGACCTGAGCTGAAATCAAGAATTGCACACTTAACTGACTGAGCCACCCCAGGGATCCCAGTGGTATTGCACACTTTAGAAAGTCTTTCTTTGTCCTCTCAATTTTCCATTGGCAAACATGCTTATGAGAAAAAAAAAAAAGATCAAAAAACAGATCACCAAAGATAGAGTTCAGTATTCAGAACAACAATCATATACAAAAGAGTAAGACAAAATAGCATTGTTCTGGGATTTCTAGAAGAATTCGGGAGAAATGTTGACCGTAACAAAGTAATTGTTAGTATAAATGATCAAGAGAAAGTTTTGCAGCAAAGCAACAGGACCATCAGCAAAGCTGGTAGAGTTTACAGTAAAAATAAACACACACACACACACACACACACACAAAAAAAGCATTTATAATATAAGTAAAAAACCCCAAAAGTGAATAAAAAAACCTACTGGATTCACAGAAAAATCTGTACAGAAATGTTTATAGCACCATTAACGGCCAAAAAGTAGAAATTATCCAAATGCTCATCAACTGATGAATAGATGAATGGGAGGTGGAAATCGATATAAGTATAATTTGTCAATAAAAAGGAATGAAGTACCGATACATGCCACCACATGGACGAATCCTTTTTTTTTTTTTTTTTTTAAGATTTTATTTATTTATTTGTCAGAGAGAGAGAGCTGGAGCGACCACAGGCAGACAAAGTGGCAGGCAGAGGCAGAGGGAGAAGGAGGCTCCCTGCCAAGCAAGGAGCCCGATGTGGGACTCCATCCCAGGACGCTGGGATCATGACCTGAGCCGAAGGCAGCTGCTTAACCAACTGAGCCACCCAGGCGTCCCCACATGGACGAATCTTGAAAACATTATCCCGAGTGAAAGAAAACAGTCATAAAGTACTACACATATCATTCTAATTATATGAAATGTCCCAGATAGGCAAATGTATGCAGACAGAAAGTAGATTAGCAGCTGCTTAAGGCTGGGGGTATGGGAGATAGAGGGATTGATAGCTAAAGCATGGAATTTCTTTTTGAGGTGATTAAAATGCTTTAAATTTGACTATGGTGATGGTAACACATATCTGCAAATATAGTAAAAACCACTGGATTCTACACTTTAAAGGGGTGAATTGTATAATACATGACTTTTATCTCAAAAAAAAGTCAGCCCCCTAGATCACACCTAATTAGTATTTTAGAATATTTTGCAGGAGCAAATAGGCATATGTAAATAAAGGATAAATGATTTACCTTATTTTTATCCCTAAGAAACCACAGGTGAAAAGCTCATGCCAACTGCTTTTCTGAAACCAATTCTGCATGGGATGGGGTGAGAAGAGAATCATTTGTCTTAGAAATAAGTGATTTGGAAGCCTAAAACGAGTACAGTGGTAAAAGTATAAAAAGGAGGAATCTTCTGGGATGGATGCTAAAACCTGCCCTATTATTTCTGTCAGTGATCTGGAGGAAAGAACATGTGATAAGGCCTCCTTGTTTTAATATTAACAAAATTTTTTCAAGAAAGGAAAAGACAAACCAAGGGAGATAGAATACAGAAATGTATTTCCAGTTGATTTAAGTGAGCAGAGCAGTCACAGCTGAGTTTTAACACAGGCACAAGCCAAGTAATTCATTTAGGGAGATGGATGGATGGATGGATGGATGGATGGATGGATGGATGGATGGATTGAAATAAGTTTAGATAGTGCCTTGAGCTACTGAGGACAATTTACAACTTAGATAATTTGGAGTCATTCAAGATTCTAATGTTAAACTGAATTAGAAAAATGATAGGTCTAATTTAATGTCAGCATTTTAAGAAACCAGTCTTGTCACATAACATTTTAAGAAATTCCATAACTGACTTCTCTGATACAAAGAAAAAAAAGTAGAAGTAAGAAAAAAGAAAGGAGGGAAGAAATGAAGAAGGGGAAAAGAAAAAAAGAAAACTTATACATCTATCATCCAATGGTTGGGTGTGTGACCCTTCTTTGGATATGGGTATTTGTTATTGTGTCAGTCATGGTAAATGGTTAAAAAGAGTATCTCAAGGTAGAAAATTTCTCATTGTAGATAAGGGCTTGAATTCATTGGAAGATTCCTTAAGAGGTCTCTCTTAGCTTTAATGTATATCATAAGTTCCAGCTTCAGTGTTGTTTCTTTACACTTTACATTAGTTTAATGTGGTACATTAATTCAAAAAAAAGAAAGAAATCCATCGATGACATTTACCTCCTGTTTCTGACCTGTTGTAGAATGTAACACTTGATACATTATCTTCAGTCCATTTAACTGGAATATTCCATGTGTAACTAAAGTTTTTTTTAAAAGAAAAATTTAACTTTTATTACTAAAAAACAAAAAACATTCCCAAAGTAAAAATACATAAAAGCAATAGACAAGCATGTTTTCCCCATAAATGATCATCCAGTATATAGGATACAGTTAATATAATACTCTTTGGTGATGAAAATAGGCCATATAACTATTTCAATTTCTATAAATCTCTAAAATTTGGAACTTTGTATCAACAAACCAGCTAGGCATGAAAATTATTTCAATGAAATGCTTTGGGACTTTGAAAAAAGATGCTGCATAAATGTAATACATTACATGATAACATTGAACTTTCACACACATACTTGCAAATATTCTAATATGCTTAGTTTCTGTCAAGGAACACAAACCGTTTTTCAAATTCAGAAGCCAATCTTAAAATACCGTGCAGGGGATAACGTATTTTAGGAATTGTGTTGAGACTTAAATTACACCACCACCATCCATCCCTTAAAGATTCTCATGTTCTTTCCATATCCCCTATTTTGCAGCATGTTTGTCAGGTGTGCTGCAAAAGAAAAAATCATCAGATAAGCATGTTTCATGTTTGTTTGTTATTTTGGTTTTTGTTTGTTTTGTTTTGTTTTGTTATTTTAGTGTTCTCATTAGCTACTTAGTATTTTCTTGTGGAGCAGGGAGAAGAGGTTAGCTTTGTACTTTGGTATAATATATACTTAATACTTTAGTCTTGAAACCTCATGAAAGAAGTCTTAAATTGTTTTGATTGTTCTCATATCATGTACTATCAATCAGAAAATACAAGAGACCTAGAAAGAAGATGAATCCATATTTAGATTCAGGTTTCAACTCAAAGTTTGCCTTGTTTTTTGTCATCTGTGGTCATTCAAGTCCCCAACAGAGAATGGAGGATGGTATTTCTCCTTTTTAAGATAAAATAAAATTTTATGTAATTCAGGGAGAATACATTTTTTTAAGATTTATTTATTTATTTCAGAAAGAGAGAGTGCACACTTGAGTGGAGAGAGGGGCAGAGGGAAAGGGAGACAAGCAGACTCCCGGCTGAACGGGGAGATTGCCGCTGGCTCAATCCTGGGACCCTGAGATCAGGACCTGAGCCAAAATCAAGAGTCAGAAGCTCAACCGACTGAGCCACACAGAAGCCCCATGGGGAAAATACATTTTGCCATCTACACAAAAGAAGTAATCCTTTGTTTTTTAACTGGATTGAAATGTTTTATAAGATTGAGTTAGTAGATTTCTTTGAGGATTGTATTGCTTGCTGATGGGATGATTTTGGCTCTAAATTTTATAGAACCAATATATACATTGTTTCTTGGGTCATGTTGTAAGCATTGTCAGTGATCCACTCTTATCCCCTTGAATCTCTTTGTCATTTTTGTACACCCCAAACCCCAATATGCTCTCCTTGACGACAGCTAAGCACCTGGGTCTCTCTGTCAGAGGACTGCCCTCTAGTTGTCCAAGCAAGGAAAGCCAGAAGTTCCTTAGCTTTTACATTCTTGGATGCAGCCCTTAGCCAACGATGGAAGGGCATGAGAATCTTCCTTGCCATATTTGTCAGGAGCAGTCTACAGTACTGTCTCCAGAGCCTTCCCCTGGACAGGCACCCTCCACAGCCCCGGCTCAGCTCGATATTGCACTCTGCTGCCTAATAGCCCACATCCCAGTCCCTTTCTAGTCTTTCTTAAAAACACTTCCTGGTGAGTAGCTTTCACCTGAATCATCACCTCAGAATCTGCTTTTAGGGAAGCTGACCTAAGAGTGATCCCTTGCAGCTTCTCAACTGACAAACAAGCACTTTTCAAGGTCCCATCCTACCTATATATTTCATTCTTTCACTGTTCTTTTGCTTTGGTAATGCCACATAAACTAACATTTCTTCCCTTCTCTACATTTCTCTGATGCTGACCTGACTGAAAGGACGGAGCACACAAATGTCTGGATGCCGTCTGTGCACAGCCAGGATTTCATATGTTGACCATTCCCCCATAAAACACAGTCTCTGGAACTACACTGTGCCTAAAAGTGGACATAAGATATACTACTAAGTTATGGAAAAAAAAAAACATTCTCTGAAGTCTGAAGGGATCATAAGACTAAAAGGATCAAGGGTCGAGGCTATATAATTTCCTAAGTTTAGAATGCCTTACAGGATCTAATCTAATGTGAGTAAAATAATAGATTTGAGTACAAAATATCAATAAATGGAAATTACATAAATGGAGCAAGAGAGTCTTGTATATGTTACCTAAAATTTAGGAGGATCAGATTTCATTTTTAAAGGCAGAATCCAGTTTTTTGTATCTAACACTCTAACGAACTCTGGTGGTATTAAATATGGTCAACCTAATTTTCACTAAGGAAATTGACTTTGATTGCCCCAAAATAACGCGCCTACTCCCCTTTTCCCCTGTCTACATTGAGTGGATTCCTGGAGACATGTCCCTGATAGGGAATTCCCTCTAATGGAGATAAGAAATTTATTTTTTTAAGTTTTTATTTATTTATTTGAGAGAGAAAGGGAGAGTGAGAGAGAATATGAGAGGGAGAAAGTCAGAGGGAGTAGTAGACTCCCTACAGAGCTCGGAGCCTGATGCAGGACTCGATCCCAGGACTCCAGGATCATGACCTGAGCCAAAGACAGTCACTTAATCAACTGAGCTATGCAGGTGCCCAAAACTTGTTTATTTCTAACATATGGCTGAGACCACAGTGTTAAAACAATAACTTACAACACGTGTGGGCCATTTGCATTGTACAAAGTTTGTGGTCTGTAAGAACTCCCTAATCTTGGAATATTTAAGCAGTGAGAAAAAGGAGGAGGCCATTGAGTTTATAGTACAACTTAATCAACCACATTTCCCACCAGACAGAAATATACCTAGAGAGAGAGTGGGTGAACATTAGGGTTGGAGAAAAGGCTAATTCCTTTCTGGGGTCATTAGGGCTTATGTTACGATCTAGGTTTTCAATCAAGTAAAAAATCATGAAGGATCACTTTTGATATAATATTTTCTCTCCTATTTGTTCAGGAGCTGCTATAGATTTTTAACAAATGTTTCTCAACAGGATAGCACATGTTTTCTGGGCTTATTTTTCTATGCATACATAACTTCTTTTTATAAAAATGGGAGCAAATAGATTGACTTTATGATAAGTGATCATTAAAAATCATGTATC
>RCUC01136042.1:0-22100 GCA_003697995.1 Taxidea taxus jeffersonii
TATGTTTAAATAAAGCTTAAATAAAAAAAAATAAATAAAAATTCTAAAAAAAAAAAAAAGAAAGGAAAATCATGGAACAAAATAAATTTTATTTTCAGGTCTCAGAAATTCTGATAGTAAAACCAACTCCTCCCTTGCCCAGATAGGGAGAAAGTTTATTTTAATAATATTTTGTTAGTAATTTTAGGTGACAAAATGGTATTTGTTACATGGTTAGTAATTCCCAATTAGTTCAAGCATTGGAGAGATGGAGCTTAAGAAATTAATTATCTGAAATACTCATTTAAATTGGATTTCTAAAAAGAAAATCCCAGAAGAATGAATGATTAGCTAAATTTTTCTCAAACTAGGATACTTTTGATTAAGAAGACTTTCAATATATAAAAAGTGATGTAGTAAGAGTACTTGAACACATTTTCATATTTCCAAAGGCATACAATTATCAGCTTTTTGAGTATGTTTTGATACTTGTGAGTCTCTTAGGCTTGCTTTATGACACGAGCTGTGTTCCACAGGTAAAATGGGACTTAAGTTTTAATTTGCCTTTTAATCTTCCCTCCTGATAAATGGCTTTTAACAAGTATAAAATTAATAAACAGTGATTTCTGAGCTTTTTATTAATTCCTCTGTGTAGCACATTATTTATAGATTTATAGTAGCTTAAATTACTTCTAGATAAATTATTAATGAACTGTGAGAGCTTTAAGCCTTACAAATCTCTTACATGCTTAACTATCTTTTTAATAGGAAAATTTGGGCCAATAATTATTAGATTTAACAAGAGTATATTCAATTATCCTTATCTGTAGTTCCATTGTTCTCACAGATTATCTCTTAGGATTCTGCTGTGGGTTTTTTGGTTTGTTTTTGTTTTAGGAGAGAATAATTAAAGTTAGAAATTAGCAAAAAAAAAAAAGGAAACATTTCATGGTGAAATAAAAGCAATGTGCAACTCATGTTCATTGTTAATGTGTTCTTCATCATTTAGCATAATATATAGTCAAAGTAGTTCTTAAATCAGTTGTAAATTATTTTAACTGTAAATACATCTAGTAAAGTAGGAGCTCAGTAGTTCTGCACTGTCAAATGTCCAGCAGTTTTCGTGGACAGATTCATATCCCTATTTAAACACAGCATTCTAAAGGCAATCTTGACCAAAAGTGAATACCTAGGATGAGGAAAAATGATTAGATCTTCATTGCTACACTTAACAAAATAATCTCTTTCACATGTGACTTGCTGATTTACTCCACATATCAATATATCCCTCTATAAAGTATTGCCTCTATGATATCACCCTCCATTTATTGAGTAGAACATGAATAATATATTTTTATTTTAATGTGGATTTACTTTATTTTTTAACTAAAATTTTTATTTTGAGATAATTGTAGCTTCACCTGCAGTTGTAAAAAATAATACAGAGATAAGACCACATTATCCTTACCCAGTTTCCATCAATTGTAACATCTCACCAAACTGTAATAGAGTATCACAGCCAAGATACCGACATTGACACAGTCAAGATAGGGAACATTTCTGTTACCATAGGAATCCCTCATATTGCTCTTTTACAGACAGCATGAATTTGGATTATGTCTTATAGTCCATCCTGCCAATCCCTGTCTTTATTCTGTGTTTTCAGATCATTTTCTTATAATTTAATCATTGAAATATCAAGAACTAACTGTATCACCCTTTTTGCTTTCTGTTTGTTCTGTTTCTCATGGTTTTGTTTTCTTTTTCCTGCCTTCCCTTGGGTTACTTGAACTTTTTTTTTTTTTTTTTAAGAATTCCCTTCTGATTTACCTACAGGCTTTTTGAGGTTACTTCATTGTGAAGTTTATTAATGGTTCGTCTACAGTATTATATATACAAAACTTGTCACTGTCTATTGGTGGTGGAATCTTAACCAGTTCAGATGAAGTAGGACAATCTTGCTTACCTTTATGTCCTGTGGCAGCCCCTCATTTATAACATACTATCTGGAACACATACATTTAGAAGCACACTAAGTAGATTTACAATTTTTGTTTGCTTAAGCTTAATTTGGAAAACTCAAGACAAGAAGGAAAGCCTATTACCTGTATCCGTATTTTGCTGACTGTGCTCTCTATTCCTATTCTACCTTCTCTGGTGTTACTCCAATGGGAATTTTGGTGTTTTGTTGTAGCCATGCAAGTGTGAAAGTTGAGAGTGTCTCTTTAGTATTTGGTAGGGATGCATTTTGTACATTTTTCTGTCCTGTATTTTGGAATAGAGCAATTATTGTTTAAAAGTTTTCTGTATTGTTACTTTTCTCCTTTCCTGGTTCTCTGCTAGAGAGAAGCAGTGTTTTATTTTGGCTTTTCACTTGTCTGTACCAGTTGATATTTTGAGATTGATGGTTTCTTCAGCTCTAAGCCTGGGGGTGTATGAGGCAAAATGAAAAGTCAGTGAACTCACGTCAGTGTCATTCCTTGGAATTTAAAGTTTCTAGACAATCTGCCACTTTGTCTACCTTTCAGAGCCTGCTGAACTTCAGAAATAGAGCAAAGGACATCTACTCTAATCTTCCTAGAAGCAGAAGAAGCCTGTGACCATTATGAAGGTGTACAGTCAAAAGCTGCAAAAAGCAAGCTAGTCACTAGAGTATGGACCCATTGATAAGGTTTTGGCTGATTTACTGTGCCAATCTTAAGGACAAAAAGAAAGAACAATCTTATTTATTTATTTATTTTTGCATGGATGAAAGATGTTTATTTCCTTTTCTGAATTTTAAGAGCGCTCTTTCTGTATCAGGCTATGTGCTTTGGAGACTTGGGTCTTGACATGTAATCATAAACCAGTAGTGAAAAGAACAAAGGTGGGTTCATATAAGAAATAAAGATCTTAATATCAAGGAAAAAGAACGTGCCTTTTGGAGGAAAGAGACAGATGTGAAGTAAGAGGTCTTTGGATATTTTCTTGCCTCATTGCCCATATGAGCTCAAGTTGAAGGAAAAAACCCAAGACAGAGAAGGATAGTGCCTTCTTTTCCAGGGCTATAATGGAGACCACCATATAGACAAGTCTCACACCAATAGCAGTGGTCACTGTAAAGTACATATAGAAAGAGCTAGAAGTGGCTCCATTGTGCTTCACTAAAGGTTTAGAAAGATCTCTTCCTCCCAGTTGGGAAGGTCAATGAAAGTTAATGGCCATTGAGCTTGGAATGGGGCAGCAGTAGCAAGGGGTAAGAGATGAGGTAATGTTGTGACAGAGTTCCAGAATTGAGAGCTAATCTACAGACCAGACAGAGAATGCGACTGAGACCCCCAGGCTCTGCAGGGTGAGCTCCAGTGCAGATAGAGCAAAGTCTGTGACACAAAGACATGGGCTTGACTGCACTGAGGGATTGCACCAGGGATTCTGTTAGCCTTGGACTTGAGGAGTGAAATGCAGGAGCACACCCAGTCTCTGTGACAAAATGTCGTCTTCATGAAGTCTAGTGGGAAATCAGAGGAAGAGCAAAGGAGATGCTCCGCTTGCATTGCCTTCTATCCCAGCTTTGGTTTGGAGAAGGAAAATTACAGACACAAGCATGTGTGATGAGAAAATTAGTCCTTAAGTAGAATTTACACCTTAAAATTTAATGAACATTTATCTAGCAAGGATGACAGAAACCCACCTAGATGAGAAAACGGATATAACTTCCAAATAAATGGTAAGTTTGTGTGTGTTGTGTATCAGGATTAGTTACAAAAATAAAGAATGCTGTAATAGTTGTACATCCTGTTACGTATTTTTACACATTCTTCTCTCCTTGCTCACATCCAACTAATATGTCTGCAAAAGGCATTCAATTAACATAAATGCTTTACCTGGCTGGATGTGGGAAAATAATTCTAAGCTACTTATTTTGGATCTTAGTATACAAGTGCCTACTTAGATTGCCTTGTAAAATACTATTCATATCTTCTAGGCAGCCTCCCAAAATACCTGTTGGGGCATTTCTAGATTTTTTCATAAAGATCTTCCCCTTAAGGCAGAATGAGCCATTCTGGAACCAGTGATAACATTTAATTACTCCCTGATTCACAGCCTAAAATTATCTCTTTGAAACCTCTATAAATGGTCTAGAGTTACCTTTCCAGGGTCTCTTCTTTCAATCATAATTGCTTTAAAAACTTGAGAATGGCTGTCTTACTCCCAGTGATTTACTGGGAGCCCATTTTGGCTTTCCTTACTACCGTTGTTATTGTACCCAGAATGAGTTCCACTTTGAATGTGTTGTCAGAATTGTGGCAATTAGGATTAAATGAGTGTTCCTGGTGGAATCTGGCAGGCTCCAAATGCAGTGGGGGCAGCTGTTGCTAAGAAAACAGTGAATTAGTTGATTTGCAGTGGCAATCTGATAGACTTTGTTTCAGTTACTTATTTTCCTTTTCCATCATCATCATCATGTATTTTATAGAATACTCTAGAGTTTTTCTACACATCATGATAGACTTTTCTTAAAAATAAAAATTCATTAAGAGGGTTCATTGGCATCATGACAAGAACTTAGAACTTCCAATTAGTCACACCTGCCATAGTGAAATTCTAATTTAGGGAAGACTCGGCAAAGGGTGGAAGCAATCCTTTAGATGACTTGGGATCCTGAGGGGGGTTTAAAGAGTGGCATCAATCCCTGACCATCACTGGTGTCAGGCACAGATGTCCCTTCAGAAAGGGATTGAAGGAACGGTAATAACACCATGCCTGTGTAAGCAATGGGAGTCTTAACCATTGGACATCATCTTGAGCTTCAGTCTCCCAGAGGTTTTGAGATAAATAAACAATCCCTAAAATCCAGGTTCTTGTGAATAAAGGTCCTAGATACTAGAAGGGCTTTGTAAATCGGTGTTACCAATGTTGTTCTTCCCACTAAAACACGGAGACTGTCCCAGGGTTTAATCATTAGCCCGACTGAATACCATCCATAAGCTGCAGACCAGGCGTGCCAGTTGAATGATCCCTTTCCCGACTATATTCTGGCCCACCCCCTGTTGCAGCTAGCTAATCTTACAAAAAATGTTAAGTAACAAACCACCTGGAATGCAGTGGCTTCAGTCCTAATGTTGTAGGCTTCTCCTCTGTGGATTCTCCAGGGGTCCCGAGATGGAGGCTTCACTCAGCTGGAGAACTGTGGGCAGGTGCACCAGCTGGCGTGGACCTGTTTCTCATTGCAGATCCCTGACCAAACACCCAGCCTCCAGGTGCTTCTCATCCTCGGGATCCAGTGTGCTAGCTGGAGCACATTGCTCTTGTGGC
Source organism: Taxidea taxus jeffersonii (assembly GCA_003697995.1). Classification (NCBI taxonomy): domain Eukaryota; kingdom Metazoa; phylum Chordata; class Mammalia; order Carnivora; family Mustelidae; genus Taxidea; species Taxidea taxus. The sequence goes on from RCUC01136042.1 coordinate 5,275, forward strand.
ATGGCAGATATAAAAGCCTGTCTCTGGCGTCTCAGAAGCCTTTGGTTTGGTACTGACCCATCCTTAGTTCCACGTTGTCTGCCAAGCCAAGGAAATCGTTTGTTGTAAGCCCCAAAGCAAGTAATGCGGAGCCTTTATTTTCCCCTCATGAAGCTTCAGTGAAGGTAAGAATATTAAAGGACTTCTTTCATCTGCTCTACTATGTGTAAAAGCAAACAAACGAAAAACTGCGGCAGTAGTGTGTTTGCCCGGTTTTCGGCTGCCTAGTCTGAAGGTCGTTAATTTTTCCAGCTGATATCAAATAAACTCTGATCCAAAAATCTGAGCAACTCTGAATATTCAGAATAAAAAAAATAGAAATGAGGAAAAAACTATAATTTCATACAATGGGATGCATTAAACTACTTTGTTTCATCCTGAATTCAATTTTCATTCATTTTTAATTGAATTTGTTCAGCTTTCTGTTTCTGAATTCATTGTACTGTCTCAAATGTTTATGTTGAAGATAACTAGAACTTTGCACCATTTGATATGTTTAACAAAATTACAAGCTCCTTTTTAATATGCTTTTCAGAAGCTTATTAATTAATTAAAGCTAACGTTAATTACAGTGTAGTGATGCCGTCTCAAGTGTCTAAGTCAAGTTTTTCCCATAAGATGTCATTGAATTTTTGAGAAATATTTTTCCGATCCAACATGTGGGAGGACCTTATGAGTGAAAGGATATAAAAATCAAGTTTGTGGGCACCTGGGTGGCTCAGTGGGTTAAGCCTCTGCCTTCGGCTCGGGTCATGATCTCAGGGTCCTGGGATCAAGCCCCGTGTCAGGCTCTCTGCTCAGCAGGGAATAGAGCCTCGGAATAGAGAGTTGTATAATACTAGAGTCAAGTATCTGTTGTTCTTACTTGTTTTTTATGAGAAGAAACTCAGGTGATTTTCTGAGCCCAGTCAATCCTTTTAATCAGTCTTTATTTTGTTGACGCCTCTGTGTGCTTTTCATAATCGTCCTATATTATAAACCACCCTCCTTGGTTACTCTAACACTCCTTTGCTTTAGATTAATATGGTCACTCCATTTGCTTAAAAGCTTCACATAGCACTTATTTTTGTCTTGCTTTGGCCCCGTATATTATTAATGCTTTTTTTTTCTTAGGGATTAAATCTATTACAGGAGTCTGGCTTTTATTACCCTTCCTATTTCTACATCCTAGTAGAAAGTGATGTGTCTATATTTCATCTTTTCTGCATTAATTATGGAAAATGAATGGTTTAATATTTTTGTTCATGCTGCTGCTGTAAACAAGAACATTGCATTGGAAGAACTGTAGCCTGGCATAACCCAAGTATAATGTACTTAGCACATGGGACCCTGAGTGCCTATTCTAATTTTTTTTCCTCTTCCACCTTGTTAAATGTCTAGGCAGGTGCTATGCTCCAAATGGTAAGTTTGTGATAAATACAAGGAAAATTTTATTAAAGGTCTCTTCGTGATTCTCCTATTCCTAGAAAGTAAAGTCCTTTGAGAGCTGCTTGACTCATTGCTTTCATCCTGACAAGTGAACATCTCTTGCAGGGCACTTGGGTGGCTCAGTGGGTTAAAGCCTCTGCCTTCGGCTCAGGTCATGATCCCAGGGTTCTGGGATCGAGCCCCGAATTGGGCTCTCTGCTCAGTGGGGAGCCTTCTTCCTCCTGTCTCTCTGCCTGCCTCTCTGCCTACTTGTGATCTTTGTCTGTCAAATAAATAAAATCTTTGAACATCTCTTGCCTGAAATGGTGAAAGAAGGTTTAAAATTTGTTCTTATGTGAGCAGTTGAAAGGAACTTGGGGTTTATGCAAAAACACTCCGCTAATATCTGATACTAATGTCTGATGATTTAAGAAGGGATTTTAAAAATACTTGAAAGAGCTTCCCAAACTATTAGATGGACTCTCAACCTGAACACATCTTAAAATTTTTAAGTAGCTTCATTCATAGTGCAAATGGTGTATCTTTTTTTCCTTCTGCCCATGATTGTTATATATACTTGGCTAAATATATACTTGGCCTTCACATTTATAACTAATTTTTCTGGCATCTATTTAATGTTCTAAGAAACTGTTACTCAAAATGAAGTTAAATGTTTGTTTGTTTGTTTGTTTTAATTTTATTTATTTATTTGACAGAGCTCACAAGTAGGCGGAGAGGCAGGCAGAGAGAGAGAGGAGGAAACAGGCTCCCTGTTGAGCAGAGAGCCCTAGCCCTATTCGGGGCTCGATCCCAGGACCCTGGGATCATGACCCAAGCTGAAGGCAGAGGCTTTAACCCGCTGAGCCACCCAGGTGCCCCCCATAAAATGAAGTTAAATGTTAAATAATCTTCAGTTACTATGTTTTTAATTAATTATGCCACTAAGTCACTATAAACATCAGCTTCTTTATCTCTTTCAAAACATATCTTATAAATTGTCTACCAGAAATTAACAAGTGAATTGTTATTGAGGGACATGTGGTTTAATTTCCTTTTGGTAACCCATTAGGCCAAATATATGAAGCACCAGTAAGAAAGATCAAGGTGAAAATAAGCCTCATTTTAAGTCTTTAAGTAAATTAGTGGTTGTCTATATATGAACATAGAATACTTTGTCAAGGTGGTTGATATCAAGTTATTTATTTTAAAATATTTTATTTATTTGATAGAGACAGACACACAGCAAGAAAGGGGACACAAGCAGGGGGAGTGGCAGAGAGAGAGGGAGAAGCAGGCTCCCCGCTGAGCAGGGAACCCAATGCGGGGCTCGAGCCCAGGACCCTGAGATCATGACCTGAGCCCAAGGCAGACACTTAACGACTGAGCCACCCAGGCACTCCTGATCTTGAGTTTTGTTTCATTTGTTTAAGATTTCTTTGTTTGAGAGAGAGAATGAGAAGGCACAGAAGAATGTGGGGTGGTGGGGCATGAGTAGAGGGAGAGAGAATCTCCAGCAGTGTCCCCACTTTGTGAGGAGCCCAGTGCAGTACGGGGTTCAATCCCACCACCCTGAGATCATGAGCTTAAATCGAGAGTCAGCCGCTTAACCAACTGAGCCGCCCAGGCGCCCCTTGACTTGTGCATGTGTGTGTGTGTGTGTGTGTGTGTAAACTTGTTTCCAGGTGTGATCTTTGCCTCTGGGTTTACCATCAATCCTCTGATGAATCCTCATCTTTAGATAATAAAAGGGAAATGTTAATTCCAGGGAAAGCTTGAATTTATCTTCCCCATTTTATATAGCGGTATCTGCCAGTGATTCTTTTGACTCCAGGGCTGGAGACTGTGTCCTCAACAACTCCTAAAACAGAGCCATTTTCAAATTCAGCAAATGTTCTGGTCATAAACCTCCAGCCTTGATGTCCTGTCAACGTCCTACAGCAGCTTGACACCACCCTCCATTTCTATCGACCAAGACAGCTTTGCGGTATCCGGCAGCTTGAGTGAACTCGAGACAGGCTTCTCTGTGACTCCTGGCCCTGATTTGTCTTTTCCTAAAGCATTTGCTTGAGAACACTGGAAATCATAAGTTCTTCTGCCTCTTTGAGAGTTAAATCTCCAAGAGTCTTGCCAGTTTTACAGCCCAGAAACGGCTTTCTCAAGGATTGGGAGCCATCCCTTTGAAATGCAATCATCAAGAAAGATAGGGTCTGCATCCCTTAGTCTGTATGGGAGGGTAGAAGACGCCGTTCAATGAGCGAATTAGTGTCACTTGGCAAACGCAGATGGTCTCACCACCTGGACCCATTCCCCTTTGGCTGTGGACAGTGCTTTCCTGCTAGCTCACCCCAGTGCTTAAAAATTCTCCTGTATTTGTTCCATTGGAGTTGACTTTCATCTCCGTCCAAATGGAATAGTTTTGAATCAAGTCCTGCCTGTTTCACACCATCCATCCAGTGCAGTTTCTTTGGCACAGGTAAAGAGAGGTATCTCTAACCTTTACCTATCTCCATCTATGTACCTCTCTTTAATTGGGTGAAGAACCTCGAGAAAGGCATATCCAAGGGGAATGTAGCAGCCTGTTTGATGGCAGCAGGAGTTTGGTTTTTCAACCTGTCTTGAAGACTCATTCTACTGTAATTCATACTTAATCAGTAAAATCTTTTGTATGCTATTTTTAAAGTTTTTATTTGTTGGGGCACCTGGGTGGCTCAGTCATCAAGCATCTGCCTTTGGCTCAGGTCATGGTCCCAGAGTCCGGGAATCGAGCCCCTTATTGGGCTCCATGCTCAGCAGGGAGCCTGCTTCTCCCTCTCCCACTCCCCCTGCTTGTGTTCTCTCTCTTGCTATGGCTCTCAGTCAAATAAATAAAATCTTTAAAAATAAAAAATATATATTTGTTGATTTAGAGAGTGAAGAGGGGGAGGGGCAAAGGAAGAGAGAGAGAATCTCAAAGAGGACTCCAAGCTGAATCACTTAACCAACGGAGACACCCAAGCACCCCTTATTTTAATGGTTTAAGGGCCATAATTGCTACTGAAACTGGGAGGTTATCTTTTTTTTTAATATTTTATTTATTTATTTGACAGAGATCACAAGCAGGCAGAGAGGCAGGCAGAGAGAAGAGAGAGAGTGGGAAGCAGGCTCCCCGCTGAGCAGAGAGCCCCATGTGGGGCTCAATCCCAGGACCCTGGGATCATGACCTGAGCTGAAGGCAGAGGCTTTAACCCACTGAGCCACCCAGGTGCCCCGGGAGGTTACCTTTTTGAATGTTAAGTGATACTGCAGTGCAAAAATAGGAAACTAGCCACTGGCAGGGGAAGTACTCTGATTCTGAAGCCTTTGTGAGTAGCATCTTAAAGTTTGTTCCCTCATTTTCTGCCTCGTGTGGATCCTCTGATTCTCGGGGTTCTACTTTTAAATATGATTCTTGAAGAGCTATAGGAAGGTGGGGGGATGAGCTACAATGTATGGTTGTTCTCTTGAGGAATAAAGAGGTACTGGCTATGGGTAAGACATGAATGAAGAAGTTGACATTGTGACCAATCCTACCTGAGTGTTTATGATCAGATTAAAGATTCTTCACCTTTGACATAATAGGACAAAACTTATTTTCCTGTGAGTAAGATAACTACCTATTTTGGTGAGTAAAACTATGTGAAATTCTGATAAATAGGGTTGGTCAATTTAAGATGGTTTATTTCATCATCTTCATAAAGACTTAGGTTCGCCTGAAAATCCTAAGTACAGAAGACAGTATTTTTCTATTGGAAGATTCTGGAAGAGCTTTCTAACTCTATAGCATCACACTTTGACTAAACACAATAAGGGAAGAAGGTAAATCTTTTATATATGTAATCTAAAAACACAAATATCACCGAAGGCTGAACTAATATGTTAATATATTAAGACTGGCTTTTCTCAAACATTGACATATTTCAAATACTTTAATTTTTCACAAAACAGAAAGTCTAATGCTGTCAGTCTTTAAGAAGATTATAAGAAACAGAAAACAGAACTCTGAAAGATTAAAAAAAATAATTAGATTTCTTAGAAAAAGTAAAAAAAAAATGACAATGTTATTGAATGATAAAGATGAAAATATTCCATGAAATAGTTGTTCAAGCTATACATGCTCCTGGTATAATTGTGCATTTGTTCACAAACGTGTGAGCATTTTTATCACCAGTATATTCTTAATAGACAAAATTGGAAAATAAAGTATTGAACTATGGAGAAATGTATGAACAAAACCAAGCATTGTAGTCACATTTTATTTCTACAATATAGTCAAAATGGGTAAATCAAGTCTGCCTCTGGTCAGTAGAGACCAGTCTTGACAGCACTATGTAGGAGTATGTTGAGGGGAGAAAAATGAAAGGGACTTAGAAAAAAAAAAAAAAGGGACTTAGAAGAACTTGAATAGGACACAATTAGGATTCTGAAAAATAGGACACTGTGGTATCATCTATGGATTCATAAAGGCTGTACCTTTCTTTAAAGTGTGCACTGGAAGAAGGTGCTTTGGATTGAGGAAGGGGAGACTGGACAGTGAAATGAGCCAAGAAACCTCTGCTTATTTGCAATGTCATTTCTAAAGTCTGAACTACACAAATATATTTGAGTTTATTTCACTTCATTTTAAAATATTCCATAACAGAGGCGCCTGGGTGGCTCGGTGGGTTCAGGCCTTTGCTTTCAGCTCAGGTCATGGTCCCAGGGTCATGGGATCGAGCCCCGCATCAGGTTCTCCGCTCAGTGGGGAGCCTGCTTCCCCCTCTCTCTGCCTGCCTCTCTGCCTACTTGTGATCTCTGTCGAATGGATAAATAAAATCTTTAAAAAAAATATTCCATAACAAACAAGAGACAAGATAAATTAACACGATCATAGGGGAAGGGAGGGAAAAATAAGACGAAATCAGAGGGACACAAACCATAAGGGACTCTTTTTTTTTTCTTTATTATTTTTTTTTAAGTATTTTACTTTTGTATTTGGCAAAGAGAGAGAACACAGCAGGGGGAGCAGCAGAGGGAGAAGCAAGCTTCCCGCTGAACAGGGGGATGTGGGGCTTGATCCCAGGACCCCAAGATCATGACCTAGGCTGAAGGCGGATGCTTAACTAACTGATCCACCCAAGCACCCAAACTCATAATCATAGGAAGCAAACTGAGGTTTGAGGGGAGATGGGTGAGGGAATGGAGTAATTGGTAATGGGCATTAAGGAACATGGTGTAATGAGCACGGGGTATTACATACAACTGATGAATCCATGAACTCTACCTCTGAATCTAGTAATAGACCATATGTTAATTCAACTTCAAATAAAATTTTAAAAATTAAGTTTAAAGATCAACTGATACATAGCACTACCATTGTTGTAGTATTTTATATTTATTTAGATGGTCAAATAAACCTAGTTTTTATATTTTACTCTAAGAATATTTAACTTTGGTGGATTAGGAATTTTAAAAATCCATACTGTATATTGACTGATTTGAATATGAAGAAAAATATATCTAATGCTTGAATCTGAGGAAGACAATATATAATGCTTAGAAGGAAAAAAATAGCTTGTATTTTTTAATAAAATTTTTTAAAGTTTAATTTTATTTTTTCAGTGTTCCAAGATTCATTGTTTATGCACCATACCCAGTGCTCCATGTAATTCATGCCCTCCTTAATACCCACTACCAGGCTCACCCAACCCTTTACCCTCCCCTCCAAAACCCTCAGTTTGTTTCTGAGTCCACAGTCTCTCATGGTTTGTCTCCCCCTCCGATTTCCCCCAACTCACTTCTCTCCTTCACCCAGTATCCTCTGTGCTATTCCTTATGCTCCACAAATAAGTGAAACCAAATGATAATTGACTCTCACTGACGGCCTTCCCCTTGAGATCAGGAACATGACAAGGATGCCCCCTCTCAGCTCTGTTGTTCAACATAGCACTAAAAGTCCTAGCAACAGCAATCAGATGACAGAAAAAAATGAAAGGTATTCAAATTGGCAAAGAAGTCAAACTCTCTCTCTTCACAGATGATATGATACTTTATATGGAAAACCCAAAAGACTCCACCAATCTACTAGAACTCATACAGCAATTCAGTAATGTGGCAGGATACAAAATCAATGTACAGAAATCAGTTGCTTTCCTATACACTAACAATGAAAATTTAGAAAGGGAAATGAGAGAATCGATTCCATTTACTATGGCTTGTATTTTTTTAAGATTTTTAAAAGTAATGGTACACCCAATATGAGGCTCTAACTCGGGACCTGAAGCTCAAAAGTCACATGCAATACCAAGAGCCAGCCGGGCATCCCCTTCTCATCCTTTTTAAATGAATGCAACTGATGAATTATTGAACTCTACATCTGAAACTAATGATGTGCTGCTATATGTTGGCTAGTTGAATTTATTTTTTTAAAGAGTTTATTTATTTGACAGATCACAACTAGGCAGAGAGGCAGGCAGAGAGAAGGGAAAGCAGGCTCCCCGCTGAGCAGAGAGTCCAACGCTGTGCGTGATCCCAGGACCCTGGGATCATAACCCGAGCAGAAGGCAGAGGCTTACCCCACTGAGCCACCCAGCTGCCCCGAATTTATTTTTTTTTTAAGATGTTATTCATTTATTTGACAGAGATCACAAGTAGGCAGAGAGGCAGGCAGAGAGAGAGAGGGAGAAGCAGGCTCCCTGCTGAGCAGCAAGCCCGATGCGGGGCTCGATCCCAGGACCCTGGGATCATGACCTGAGCCAAAGGCAGAGGCTTTAACCTACTGAGCCACCCAGACGCCCCACTAGTATTTCTTTTAAACTGAGCCAGAAACAAGTCATGTATTTTGTGTGCTTTTTTATAACTTGTCTGATCTTCAGAAATCAAATGGGGTTAAAATAAACCAATTGATCTAATTGATCCAATTGATCTAGTCCAAATTATTCTCTGTTCATTTTCCATCAGCCTTCCTCCACAGACAAGGTCATTATCTTACTCAAATTCAAACATGTCCTGTATCCATCTAACTCTGTACCTTTACTGCTTCTTCACATGTCTGTCACATAGTCCCATTTTTTTTTCTAAAAAAGATTTATCTAACCCCCCCTAATGAAGTAGATTTGGATCGAAAGCTAAAAACATTTCCTCTTATTTATAGTTGATGAAGTGTGTTTTAAACCTCTTCGTTTTATCATATGGAAGTTTTTGCATAGCTGTATACATTACATTAATCTTAATCATTACATGCCTGACACAAGAATATTTCTTACTAAGAGACTAATTAGATATCCTTTTCTACCGAAGTTTGATCTTTAACATATATGCCATCTGTTCATACTGCTCAAAGAATAACTTAAAGTAATTTGTCTCCCTAATTGAAATAGTAATGAGTTCTGAGCTGTAGTTTATTGATGCAAAATGATACCAGTTGAAGGCAGTAGCATGGTATGAATTAAAAGATGGTATGAATTAAAAAGATCAGCCCAGTTTTGACCAAGGTGTTCTGTGTTGCATATTAAATTATTTTTTTAAGGAGTCTTTTTGAAAATGAATTTTCTTTGGATTCATTTTATTGACAAAAATATCTTAAAATTACTTATGCATATACTGGAATTGAAAATAAGTTTTTCCACCTTAACTAAATTTAGTGTGGGGTATGCTACACTTAGGTACCTTTGAGTATTTAAATATGTGAGAACATGAATGGGCAAGGGTATATGTCATGTATAAAAGGTTTATGAATAGTGTCCTATGTCTTGTCATGGTTAAATTCCAGATCTAGAATTGTACCTGCTAAACACTCCAACAAATTATTAATGTTTTAATGCATTTTCACCAGTCCATTGGACAGGAAGAACTTACATTTCCTTCACTTGAATGTTAATACTTCTGTTTTCAAGGTTTTCACATTTTCTATCAACTGCTTACTCTATTTCCTGTTAAAACATAGCTTTAATCACGTTTATGATGATGAAGGTAATCTTAATGTTTTGTTACTCTGCAATAGACTATTTGAACTGCTTTACAATCCTCTGTGATGAATATGGACACATAAATTTGGGGTACCCACTTAGTAACTTAATTGTCTGAAGATCTTAGCCATAGCTTATTGATAAAGAATTATGAGAAATACTTCACAATAATGAAAGATTTAGTAAAATATAAACTAAGTAATATATGCAACCCTAACATTGAAGTTACTTATAATCAATTCAGAAACATAAAATGTGACCTTATCCTTGGAAATTTTCTCTGCTCCAGGGTGTCATTTCTTATATTAATACAGCCACTTGTGCTTATTTTTGTTAAGACTTAGTTATTTATTTTAGAGATCAGGTGGGAATGGTTAGAAGGAGAGCAGGAGAATCCTGAAGCCCATTCCCTGCTGAATGCAGAGCCCCACATAGGGCTCAACCCCAGGACCCTAAGATCATAACCTGAGCGGAAGGCAGATGCTTAACCCACTGAGCCACCCAGGCACCCTTCTGCTTATTTTAAATAGTGCTGTTATTACAGATTCCCCCCCCCATCCTTTAAGTTTTAGCCTACTTACATTATTATAGTTGTAATGAGTCTTTCTATTTATTGCATTTAGTTGTATTAACCCATTATGATAAATCCTGCCTTTAAATTGATATTTTTAGATTCTCTTAATACAGTCATATAACTCTGAATTTGCTATGTTACATTTTATTTTCTGTTCATTTTCTTCTATTTAATACTTCTTGCTTTCTTGAAGATTTATGAAATATTTTTAGTATTTTTTAATGTCTAGATCGTGACTCTTAATATTTCATGTTTTCTGTTACTTGAGGGCTTACAAAATCCATATAAAACTATTTCAGAGTAGCCTTTTTTTTAAAAAAGCTGGAATGTGGGAATGTTAACATTTTAGGAATTTCTTCACCCTCTTGTTTTAATGCTGTAATTGTCTCAGTGCTACATTTCCATCTACTTACATAATCCTTTTAAATATTATTCAGTATTTTTTTGCTGTGCAGAAAATTTTACCTTGATGAAATCCCAATAGTTCATTTTTGCTTTTCTCTTGCCTTAGATATACCTAGGAAGACATTGCTACAACGGAGGTCAACAGGTTGCTGCCTGTGTTCTCCTGTAAGATTTTTTTTTTCTTTCTCCTCTAAGATTTTGAGGGCTTCCTATCTCACATTTAGGTCTTTGATCCATTTTGAGTTTATGTCTGTGTGCAATGGATAAAAGCAGTCCACTTTCATTTGTCTGTGTATGGCTGTCCAGTTTTCCCCGCCCCATTTGTTAAGACTTTTTCTTACTGGATACTCTGTCCTGTTTTGTGGAAGATTAACGACCATATAGCTGTGGGTTCATTTCTGGGTTTACCACTCTGTTCCATTGATCAGTGTGTCTATTTTTGTGCCAGTACCATCCTGTTTTGATGACTACAGCTTCATAATAGAGCTTGATGTCTAGAATTGGGATGCCACCAACTTTGTTTTTCTTTTTAAAGGTTGTTTTTGGGATTTTTGAGGTCTTCAGTGGTTTGATACATACAGATTTTAGGATAGCTCTAGCTCTGTGAAAAAAGGCTGGTGGTATTTTGATAGGGATTGCATTAAATGTATAGATAATTTTGGATAGTATAGACAGTTTAACAGTACCTGTTCTTGCAATCCATGAACACGGGCTGTTTTTTCACAAAAGATTCTCATTAGACAATGTTCTAAGTGTTTAAATGTCAAACATACTTTGAAGAATTCAGAAAAGAGTAGTTAATTTGCAATTTCTTTAGTTTTTTCTTCATTCTTATTTTCGAATTTTCCTTCTGAAACTATTTCCTTCTGTAGTAAGAATTTTCTTGGGGCACGTGGTTGCCTCACTTGGTTAAGTGGCTGGATCTTGATCTCCATTCAGGTCTTGATCTCTGGGTTGTGGTTGTGAGTTCAGGCCCCACACTGGGCTCTGCACTGGGTGTGGAGCCAACTTAAAAAAAATTTTTTTTTTCTTTAGCAGTTGCTTAACTTGTTTTAAGATTTTATTTATTTATTTATTTGAGAGAGACAGCACAGAGGGAGAGTGATAGGGAGAAGCAGACTTCCCACTGAGCAGAGATTCCAACACAGAGCTCCAACCCAGGAGCCAGAGATCATGAGAGAGGGTGAAGGCAGGTGCTTAATTGTCTGGGCCCCCTGAGGTGCTCCTTTAGCAGTTCTTTTGATGAGGTCTGTTGGCTATGATTTTCTTTTTTTTTTTTATCAGTAATATGTCATTGTAACTTAATTATGGATATTGTCACTGAGCTCAAAATTATAAGATGACAGATATTTTCATTTAGCACTTTGAAATTATGCCACTTAAGTCAGTGCATGAGAAGATAAAGAAGATATGAAAGTATGTTGTATAAATACATGTATGATATTTCTATATTATATGTAATATTACTGAGCAATGAGATGGAAAGAATTCTAATTTTTTGCAAAATGGGTGAAAGTGGGGACATGATGCTAAGCAAAATAAGCCAGACAGGAAAGGACAAATACTATGATCACACTTATGTGTATAATCTGAAGGAAAGAAAAAAATAAAATGCAAAGAAACAATAGAATGTTGGCTCCCAGGGGCTACTGGATGGAGGGTGTAGAAATGGGGAGATATTGATGAAAGGGAACAAAGTAGGATGTGCATAGGATATGTCTAGAAATCTGGTATATAGGCATGATTCCTATATTTAATAATAATGTACTGGGGCACCTGGGTGGCTCAGTGGGTTATAGCCTTTGCCTTCAGCTCAGGTCATGATCCCAGGGTCCTGGGATTTAGTCCCCCATCGGTCTCTCTGCTCAGCAGGGAGCCTGCTTCCTCCTCTCTCTCTGCCTGCCTCTCTGCCTACTTGTGATCTCTCTCTCTCTGTAAAATAAATAAATAAAGTCTTAAAAAAATAAAATCTTTAAAAAAATAATAATGTACTGAGCCCTGGATTTATGTCAAGAAAATAGATTTCAGGTACAAGTGTCTCATACACAAAATAACTAAAGAAACATGTTAGCTTGATGGTAGTAATCATTTATATATGTAATACGTATTATATAAAGTTACCATGTTGTACACCATAAATACATATATAACTTTTATTCAAAAATCAGTGAAAACAAAAAGTGCCACTTTCTTCTGACCCTCATGGTTTTGCTGAGAAATCTAGTCATTTGAATTGTTTGCTCTTGTTAGTACCATACTTTTTTTTTTTTTCCTGGCTGCTCCCAATTTTTTTTTTTTTAAGATCTTATTTGTTTGATAGAGAGAGAGAGATCACAAGTAGGCAGAGCAGCAGGCAGAGAGAGAGGAGGAATCAGGCTCCCTGCTGAGCAGAGAGCCCTAGGCAGGGCTCCATCCCAGGACCCTGAGATCATGACCTGAGCTGAAGGCAGAGGCTTAACCCACTGAACCATGCAGGCACCCCAAGCTTCCAATATATTTTTTAATATATCATGTTTTCAGTGGTGTATGATGGCTTTGAGGAAAGATCTATTGGGTTTTTCCATTTGGGACTCATTGACTTTCTTGAATTTATAAATTTGTCTTTATACTGGAAAAGTTTTCATGAAGTATTTCTTAAGATACTTGGCAGTGCCACGCTTTTCTTTTGGGGATACCTATGATGTGAACTTGAGAATACTTAGGCATGTTTAACAATCTCTGAAAGTCTATTCAGTTTTTTGTCTTTTTTTCTTTTCTATGCTATTTAGATAGATCAATAGAAAATAGTCTTTAAGAATTCATTGACTCTTGGGGCGCCTGGGTGGCTCAGTGGGTTAAGCCTCTGTCTTTGGCTCAGGTCATGATCTTAGGGTCCTGGGATTGAGTCCCGCATTGGGCTCTCTGCTTGGCGGGGAGCCTGCTTCCTCCTCTCTCTCTGCCTCTTGCCTACTTGTGATCTCTCTCTGTCAAATAAATAAACTTTAAAAAAAAAAAAAAGAATTCATTGACTCTTTCCCTCTGTTCAATCCACACTGCTGTTGAGAAACCATCCAGTGAGATTTTTACTTCAGTTATTAACTTTTTCATTTCTAAAATTCCTTTTTGTTTCTCAATCTTACTCTCTGTTGACCTGTTCTATTTTTTCTATTTTTATAAGAAAAAAATCACCTATTGGAACATTTCAAAATAGCCACTTAAAAGTCTTTCACATTAACAGCTTATCTGTGTAATATTGGTGTTTAATTGTGTGTGTGTGTGTGTGTGTTTCTTTGTTATGCCAGATAATGATAAATTGTAATCTGGTTATTTTTTAGTATTATGTTAAGAAACTTTGGTTCTTTTCCATTTCTTACTGATGATGAGGATATCTTTGTATTGGTAAGCAGTCAACACTGTTAACGTAAGTTTAGGCCACCAGTTCCAACAAAATTTGTGGACTCTGGTTTCACTGTCAGTTTATTTTTCTGAATCTTTGCATTGCTCTTTGAACTGATGACATACATATGCTACCCAGGTGATCATTGTGGAACCGGGGTGATTATCTATGCTTTGGTTCAGTTTTCTAGGTTTTTGATAGGCTTATTAAGGACAAATCCATGGGGTGAGCACAGGGGTTGTTAAAACAACAACAAACTAAACCTATATATTTATTTTCTAATTGCTGTCTTTCCTGCAATTTCCTGTTCAATGCTATTACCCTTGTCATTCAGCGAAAAACTTGGAGCACTAATGAACTTACTCTGCTGTACACTACTGTGATTTACTCCATGCCAGACATGGATGCAAGGGAGAAGGAAAAATGAGGGAAAATAGAACAGTGTGGAATGGCCCCACCCTCTTGGAACTGCAGGTCCGCTGAATGAAGACAAAAGTAAGTTTCCATTCCCCAGTGTTTAGCCTCAGGTAGTTTCCATCAGCTTCTGCTGCCACCCTGGAGATTGGCTGGTGGATTGGGCAGTAAGATAACAGAGAAAAGAAAAGAAAACAAAATAAAAGGTCTATTTCTATACTCAACTGAGCATTAAGAGTTTTGTTTTGTTTTGTGTTTTGTTTTTTTCTCTCTTCAAGACAGTATCTTAGGGTGTTCTTGGTGTGAGCCCCAATGATGATTGTGGCTCACTGAGTTCAAGCTAGGGAATATTAGGGGTCAATGGTAACTGTTACCAGTTCAGCGATACTTTACATTTGGTGTTCTTAATCTGCCTGCTACTATTTCTTTTCATAGTCTTCAAACAGCTGTTCTCTGCAGTCTTTTCAGGTTTTATAATTGCACTCAGTGGCAGAGACCAGATGGAGTGTGCTTACTCAGTATTACCCCCGAACAAGAATGGATACAAATATATTTATGTTCACAGAAATTTTTAGAATGATGTTTAAGAAGCTGTGGGGTTAGATTGTGATATCAAGGAAAGTTGAGTTGTTGTTTTTTAAAAATATTCTGTACTGTGTGAAAAAAAATTTTTGGCATGTGTTCTTTCATTTTGTAAAACCTATTTGTGGCATAGTGTTTGCCAGAATAACCTTCATTATTCTTTTTGTTGTATTAACTTTCCATGAAATTAATGTATGTATAACCAAGGGATAGAGATTTTTTTTTTTTAATCCCTTCAATCTGTGCTGTCTTGGGGACTGTTTTATTTATTTTAAGATTTCATTTGCTTATTTAAGAGAAACCTCAGGCTGGGGGAGAGGGGCAGAAGGAGAAGCAGACTCCCTACCTCTGACATGTGATCATGACCTGAGCCAAAGGCAGATGCTTAACCAACTGAGCCACCCATGTGCTTTGAGATATTTGGGGTTTTTTTGATAAATAGAATGTGTCATGATAATGTGTCCATGTGAGCCTAAGCATTAAGACACCTGTCATGCTTTTGCCTTTTCTGATTAAACATGTATTTGTGAGTCCTGCTTGAGACCAGTCCAAATTGTGGACTTAAAAAATTGGATGCAAATAAAGTGTGGTACTTCTTTTTTTTTCTCTCTTTTTAAAGATTTTATTTATTTGACAGAGATCACAAGTAGGCAGAGAGGCAGGCAGAGAGAGAAGGAAGCAGGCTCCATGCTGAGCAGAGAGCCCGATGTGGGGCTCGATCCCAGGACCCTGAGATCATAACCTGAGCTGAAGGCAGAGGCTTAACCCACTGAGCCACCCAGGCACCCCGAATTGTGGTCTTCTGAGTCGAAGTAGAATTGTAAACCAATACCAAAATGAATGAGAATAGATACATACACATGTAATTCTAAAAACTTTCTGACTTGAAGACTTGACAACCTCTCTTTCTCTGATTAAGTGACCATGGTTTGACTAAATATTTAAATGTTTGATGTAACCATATAAATTAAAATAGGTAGATTTCCATCTGCTCACATAAGCAAAATACTTTGTGACATCTTCACATATGCACATCTTTTTGTCCTACAGTGGATCGTCTCCTCTGCAAAGTAGAATAAATTCCATTTTCTCCTAGGCTCAAATTGCCAAAAAAAAAAAAAAAAAAAGTGACTAACTTTACTTTCTTGAACTGATAAATTTTCTTATGTTCTCTTGCTTTCCTACCCAGTTCAGTGGAGTCACCAATTAAAATAACAGGCAGAAGCAGATGGTCTTTGCAATGATGAGAGGTCAATTTACTATGTCAAGGAATGAGGAAAATGAACAAAAATAAAGCAATTTAGCAAGAAGTAAGTTCAACGAACCCATACTTCAAATTAAAGTGTGCTCTCAAACATTATTCATTTATGACTTTTTAGTTTATTGCATTAGTTATCAATTAAATTCAACAAAATTCTATCTCTTGTGGAATTTTATTTCTTCTGGGCATATGTAGCTCCAAAAGAATAGACTTTCTTCCTTGAAACACCTGTTTTTACAATTAGTGAAATTTTTCCTCATTCTCAAGATTTTGGGGGTACATTTGTTATACTGTTGGTAACTGGCATAACATCTGACCTAATTCTAATTTGCAGAACATACTTGGAGCTTAGGGATATCATTATTCATAATACTTTTCTAATTGTATCAAAGGAGAGATAATCTTTATGAACAAAGAATGACATTCAAAGAAAACTGGACTGTTTCTTCTCAAATGTGGATAAAAACACTTTTTGCTAATTTTTCTGTTGCTAATATTTTACTATAAAATATAGAGAAGGTAGGACACCTGGGTGTCTCAGTCAGTTAAGCGGCTGCCTTTGGCTCAGGTCATGATCCAAGGGTCCTGGGATCAGATACCACATCTGACTCCCAGCTCAGCAGGGAGCCTGCTTCTCCCTCTGCTGCTGCTCTCCCTCCTTATGCTCACTTACTCTTTCTCTCTCTCTGGAAAATAAATAAATAAAATCTTAAAAATATGCAGATGGTTTCAGTATTAGTCTTGGCAAAGTATTGACCTACACACAATGGAAGTTTGATAAAATAGACCCTTCATAAATTGAGGTGT